>JAABNY020000136.1:25870618-25884223 GCA_015164015.2 Brevimyrus niger
CTTGACAGTGGGAGAGCATGCAGACCAACAAACCAGAGGTAGGATTTGAACCCTCCACCCAGAAGGTGGGAGGCAGCACTGCTGCTGACTGAACTACCACCCTACCAGCATGTGTGTTGGCAATAGGAAGTGTAGTTTGAACTGGAAAAAACAACTGGTTCTCTTTTAGTGTGTCATGCTGGTTTTTGTTGTTAATGATCAAAATCTAATAACTAGTGTACTACATTTTGCACGTTGCTGGTATTGTGTGTGAGGATGTACAAATCAGTCAAAAAGGATGTCTGTTTTTTTTCCCCACGAAAAACAAGTATGTTCCTCAATCCTGGTAATGACCTTTTGGTTTATGTGTTTTGTAAGGCCATTATACTAAGTGGCACTGATTTGATTTCAGTAATCTTCAGTCTCACCTGAGGGCCTATTTGTAGGACTGTCCCAGTGCTTTGGTGCTTGAAGTCCTTGTTTTTGATTAGTGTACTGCTGGATGTTGAAAAAATTCTGGTTTTGCGATTTAACTATATAAAATCAGCCAGTGAGTTTGGAATTTGATATTTTGGACATAGTCATTCTAATACCTTTTTTAAAGTGTGTTCAAACACTGCTTCGCTGTTTGAGTGGCGCACATTTCATTGTATACATTTTAATTTGTTCAAATCAATTTCACTTTTGTTCTTGCGTATCACTTAAATTTTTGCTGTTTATCTATTTACAAATATCACTGTAATGTAAATGGAGAAAAATATAAAGTATCACTGGTCATTCTTTTACAAATGATCATTTTAAAAAAATGAAATCGCAGATCTTTTGCCTAATTGTGTGTAAAGTGCATCAGTGATTTGTTGTAGAAAACTTTGATGCATCATTTAGTAAGTGATTGAGTTCATTTTCCAAACCTCTGAACACTAGGTTAAGTTTCAAGTTTAATTAAGTTTTAAAATAATTGTCTGACAATTAAATGATGTTCACCTATTTGTAAATTTACTCCTTGGGGACTTTGATCCAGGGAAATACACACATTTATTGAATGTTGTTTTGTACTTCATTTTGTCAAATGATGTCAAGCAAGGTGCTATTTTTTTCTGGCAAAGCTCAATTGAATGCCTGTGGCCTTTATGAAATAAAACATCAAGCCCCTAAGAAGGGAGAGTCCCATCTAAACATTGTTTCTTAATGACATGTATATACTTGTTAGCTTTAACTTTTTTTTTTTAAGTAACAACCACACTGACCAAGCGCTTGCTGATTTTTAAAATTTTTTTTTCTTGCTGTGATTTTCTTTATTTTCCTCTCTCCATTGAGACATGAAAAGTTTAAACCAATGAGCCCAACAGAGGATGGCCGTATAACCCAGTAGGGGGTGTAATTGGAGGTGTCTTCTGTCGGAGAAGGCGGCGGGCGGCAGTGGAGTTGCTTGGCATATTAAAGCTGCACTTTCATCGCTCTTATCTTTGAGCGTGTGAATAAATAACATCCAGCCGCATTGACGGTGCAGGGGGGATAGTGTGGGTTTGTCACATTACAGCACCGGCAATGCCGGGTTCACAGGGAAGTGTCATGGTGGTGAAATTTAGTGGCGTTAGAATATGCCCGTCGCATATTCTGCTCACGAGAGAATCAACCTCCTGTCTGTGCATGAGTGAGATTGACCCAGTCCCGCCAGGCACAGGGGTAGTTGATTGCCTTGCTTTTTTATTATAGGGCGGCCATTTTCTTGTGATTGGACCATAGATGGGCTTGAGTGTGACTAGTTTGTGGTGCCCTGGGAGCAAAAGGATGTTTGAGGACTTTTGGCTAGGAAGTTGACACTTTATGCTTTTCTTTGACTTTGGGTGCTGCCTATACTGATCACTAAATGTCTAGGAGCCGTCAGTAAATTAACTGAATGACGCGTCGTTCTGCTGTTTTTGGTGATTTGATGGATCACATTTGTAGACTAAAAAGAACAGGTTTATTTAGCCTGTCTAATCAAAATGAAGTTTCCTAGGACTCTGGTCAAATCCTGAAGTATTGGCACCTTCTATAGCCCCTTCCCATTTCAGTCTTTACGCTTTTAAACTCCTAGGATTTGACCATAGTTTGTGCTAGTTGCATGGTGGGTTCGATGGCAAGCAGCACTTGAATAACATGGAAACCAGGGCTCTGTGCCTGAGTTGAAACTAAATTAATTTTCACTGCTCCGTGCTGAACAAGCACTCGCCTACTCAGTAAATGCGATAGAGAATTGCGATCAATGCCCTTGACGGCTCTTGGCGCTTTGCAGCCAGAAGTCACGATTTCACACAGAAAGGCATCATCCGGCATATGGCGGCGTGCCTCTCTGTGCCGGGTGTGCGAGTTCCAGCTGTGTGTTTGCCAGGCCGCATGACGAAGGGTGGCTCTTCTTTGCTTGCTGGATATTTCGTAGTCACGTGGGCCGTAAAGCTGGAGTTTCTAACTTGAAGCACGATGAGGCTCCAGCTTCACTGAAGTTGTTCTGTCTCCTGTTAATTTGGTTGCTTTTGTTTGCAGTTGTGCCAGCTTTGGGGAGCCTCCTAATAAGCAGCATTTTAGGGGAGAGTGAATCCTGTGTTTCGGTTAGAATGTTGGCCTGCAGGTGGACCTCCTCCCACACCACCTCCTGCTGCTATGGGGCTTGGCTCTCTGCTCACAGCATGTTTATCTGGCAGCCGTGGGACTGAAGTCCAGGGATCACCGCCGCGTTTGTCCCTGGGAGCCTGGAGGAGGAGGAGCTGGCTGCTTCGTGGCCCAGCACTGTATGCTGAAGTGTGCAGGCTAGGGCTCATGGTTTCACCTACAAATTGTGGCTTATTTTGTGGTAATTAGGTTGCCTAATGAAATGACCTCTAATATAGCAACCGCTGTAATTGCCTGTTTGTAACGAGAGCTGCCCCATGCTGTACCTGCCCTTCAAGGACCCTGTTCACCTACATAAACCAGCGGTCAGCGCTCGGCCAAATGAAGTTCAGCCAGCCTGGGAAGTCATTAGCCTGCCACGTAACTGCTGTCCCTGCGTGGGGCTTGCATCAGCGACAAGCTGCCGTTCGCTCGTTTCTGTCAGGACAGTCACTGTATCACCAAAACGTGCAAGTTCACGTATAAATAGAATGTCTTTAAATATCCATAATGGCCCTGAAACTATGCAACTCGTCTCTGATTATAAACTTTGTTTGTACGCTAATCAGATTTCCCCTGTTGCTCCAATTTCATGTTGGTGTTCTTGGTGCAGTGCTTGGGGCTTGTTTTTCTGCAGACGTGAAGCATATCTGCACCTCTATGAAACATTTTTGTTATGCCTTTGTTTTAGTTTGAGCCCGCTCCTCAGGGAACACACTTCCAATTGCCCGTTTAAAAATGGGCCAGTTGTCCTTACAGGTGAGCTGTGGTTTAGTCCTGCATATGTGGGTGGGAAAGGTAGATTTTTTTTCTGGAGGGATGGACACTCTAGGGTGAATCACGTGGCGAGGCAAATGTGGCCCCGGAGCGGCTCGTTTTCAGTGCAGAGCTTTGTAAGGTTTTCTGCCGACGTGGAGGAGTAGCCTTTGACGGCCTTTGCGTATGTTTGCATGTTTGCTCAGGGGGGTGTCCCCGTCTGATGGCTTGATGACTGTCTCACCATTGGAAGCGCTCTGACCTTCCTTGCGCGGCACATGCCCGCGCTTTCTCTGCCGTACGCGGCACTGGGCCGGTCACTTGCAGGCATGCTGCTCGCTCCTGCTGTCTGCAGCGTTCCGTGCTGCGATGCTGCCCCCGTAACATTTCTGTGCCCAGTCATTCAGATTTAAAACTCTCAAACATCCCCTCCTCCAAGACAAATGTCAAATTCTGGCTTACTCCATCAGGTTTCAACCAAATGTGAAGGCAACTCATTTCATTTGACATTTACTTTTAGAACATTCCAGATTAGCATGGCCATTTCCCGCTGAATATTGTGGCAAGCTTGAAACCATTTACTGTGTGTGTAGATGGGCAGGTGTGTGCACACGCATCTTATAGGGAGGTGCTTAACCCTACAGTGTCGCGCTGGATTTGAGGTGCCGTACCGCTGTTCTCGGGTAAAAAGGTGAAGCATGGAGCTTTGCTGCCCTGCTTCTCAATGCCTGCTTCATGCTGCTTCCATAAAACCATGTTGATTTGTCAGGGTGTTCAGTATGGAATTAAAAAGCCTGTAATCCCTTGATAAAGCTGGACAGGCTACCCAGAGTCCTGATTGACGTGTTTGATGTAAAATACAGGTATTTCAGGAGTTTGCTGAGACTGAAGGTACGTCTTGCTACAAAAAGAGTAACTTATGAAACATAAACCTATAATGGCTGTGTCTGGCTGTATTGCAGAAGCATGTTTAGGTGGGTATCGCAGTGTTCTTTGATTTAGGTGGTCCTGTCTGTTTATTGCGCCGTGCTGTATCCATTACCAGAGTCTCGGTGTTTGCTAGCCATGATTTTCTCAGTAGTGACTGTGGGTAATATCTCGTACGGCAGTTTCAAATGTAGTTGAAAGCGTGTGAAGCTACGTTGTTCAATATATGTGCATTGTCTAGCAACATTTTTTTAAAAAAAAAGCAAATTCTAAGATACTGTCCTTGTGCGATTTTCAATATTTGACTGTGCTGTATATCTGTATCGCACATATTAATATGCTTTAGTTATGTCACATCGTGGACATGATGAATCTGAGCTATTGGAGGAGATGCAGGGCACATCCAAAATCGCATATTTGTTTGCTATATAGTAGGCAAAATATAGCTTGAATGAGACAGCAGGCAAACTGTAACAAAAATTAGAGTGTTGTGTACAACCAATGGACGCTACAGTATGTCACAATGCCACTGGAGCTGCAACCAGAGATGAGCATTTCTTACTCTGAAATTTGTCGATGGCAGAAAAAGTATCAATTTTGTATAAAGTAGAAAACAAGACCCAGTCACGTAAGTTGACTCAAACACTTTTCTTCTTCATTGATAGCGTTCATAGGAATCGGACTACGTCATTGGTAAACATCCCGGGCAAGTAATTTGGAAGATAATGGCCTATGTCATGCATACAGTATTTACTGCATTAATGGTCGAGTAGTACGCTTCTGATGAAATGCAGTACTAAACCTACTGTTTAATGGTGCTTTTCTACAGGCATAATGAAACCAAGCTGTGCCCAACCCTTACCATAAACTGAGACTAGATCCAGTTGGCTTTAATTTTCCGCTACATAGCGATCGTTTTGGTAAAGGCATTGTCGACGCACAAACCTGAAGAGATGCTTGCTTATTGTTCTCACGGTGTAAATTCACAATGTGCTAAACTGCTAGCACGTCTGAGAATTGCCATGTTAGCATCAAATGTTAGCAGAATTCACTTGCGTAAATTTGCATTACAAGTCCATTCTGTTCAGCTGTTTTGTAGTGCTTTAGGTAGAAGGTTGGAAGTTTTCAAGTTTTGAGTTACTGGTTTGAGTGATTTTCATTACATTGTCATTGTGATCCGAATAATGACTAATATGTGGAACATGGCTTTTTCCTTCAGATAATCGGTGCATTTTTGTGCAGATCACTGGTATCTCCATACATTTTGACCAATCGGATGGTGGTTGCACAAGCAGCCCAGTCGGCATGCTTTTGGTCCTCCTAACAAGCAGGGCCATTTTTAGCATGGGTATGGGGTCAGATATTTACAGTGGAAAACCGTTGGTTTACAGTAAAGGTTGGGCATTGCTCGGTTCCTGGTGGCAGTGAAAGTGTTATTAGTATGTGATTTCAGATGCACCCATAGTTATTTTCATTCCACGTGCCTCTTGTATGGAGAGGCTACAGTCATGGACGATGCACACCGCTGTTGCCCACAATCCGCCTCTAGTTGATGTAGGGGGTGACATGTCCAACCTGTTGAAGCATCTGTCTCTTCTCTGCCCTGATTTGTATAGGAGTTTAAAGATGGTCAGGTGTGTGTGTGAGAACCAATGTAAGATGTGTGATAGTGATGTCATTTAGGGGTCATTACGTTTTGTGTTTCTGTTTCAAGTCATGTTTAACCTACATGCAAATTCATTCATATCCCTTTCCCCTGGGATGAAAAGTGGGCTAGACTAAATGACGAACGGATCAAACAGGAATATAGACCTAATGTCAGTGTATTATCAAGCTGATGCCACATACCAGAATCTATGTATTGAAGAGTTTAATTGTTGCCTATTTCACTGATATTAAAGCTGTTACAGGCTAATGTTTTTGGTTTATTTCACAAATAGACTTAGTATAATGTTTAAATGGAACGTTTTATGGTATTGATTTAGTATTGATTTTGGTGTTGATATCAAGGTACTAGAGGTGTAACAGTACACAAAATTCATGGTTTGGGCTTTTGGTTTGGTGCAGGTTCTGTGTAGCAGGGAAAATAGAATTTTCACACGCAAAACCAATGTGCCTGTTGATGTGTCTAACAAAATATAAAAAATGCTTAACAATTTGTAAAAATAAATTTGTAAAATATAAACGAATGACAGTCATAATGATCTAAACCCCATATTCTCTGCTATTGAGTTTGGTTACATACCTGTAGCAGTAAAGACCCCTATAGCTCTAGTTATTTTTTTTAGCCTGTTGAATGTCCTTCCAAAAGTCCTTTAAATGCCACGAGGAGACTAACTTGCAGAAGCTGTTTCTGTCTTGCTCCAGGCATAGACGCAATCAGATGATGTCTCCTGAGTTGGCAAGATATGTTACCAGCAACCTATCAGAGTTCAGTAAGAGCAAGCCGACAGCCAGTCTCGTTATCGACTACGCACTCCAGCATTGTTATAATGTACTGGGAAACCAAAATGTTCCCAGACTGCAGATTTTTATGACTGCCTGTAGCCAGCATTAGCTCTAATCAACTCAGAACTGCGATTAGCCTAACGTCACTTGTGAATTTAGGTTGTCTGTGTCAGAGAATGTATTCATTCATTTATGTACACTGAAATAAAAATTAATGTATTCATTGAATACCATTCATGTACGTGTACCGTAACAGGCATGCAAGTCAGTATGCTGGTATCGCATTGAAGTCAGAATTTTGGTATTTATCCAACTTGTGCAGAGGCTGACATGTGTAGTGTGGCGTGGCCTTCAAGCATGTGATTAGTCCTCTTCAATGGCCAAGATGGGAAGAGTTAATCTGGTGAGTTTTCTGCATTCTTAGAACCTGGTTCTTAAAAATGTCTCTGTATATGTGTAATATAGGGAACTTCATGAGGATTTCTGCCAAATTCTGGAGCTCTGAAGCAAATTCTGGGTGTTCAGCCAGTCTCTGTCGACAAGGAAGTACATTGCCTTGTTTGTATGTCATTTGCCCGAGGATCCAGAGCCAGAGGTTCAAAGACCTTTAGGATTGGTACCTAGAGGCTTTCCATGGTTTTTGCTGCCATCTGGGCTCCGCACAGTCCTCTTATTGCTGCGGTTTAGACTTCAGAAGCCTTTTTATTTAGGGGAGCTTCTTTCATTCATCCTTCCAGAAGACCCCCTAGTAATTTTCATTTCACTTTTTTTTTTTTTTTGGTTAAAGTTTTAAGGTTGAAGTTGTTTATCTAAAGAGGCTCAAACTTCCTAAACGTTGTAATCTTATTTGTCACCTGCCTAATTAAGTCAGAAGCCATTCCTGACTGTTCAGCATGTTTGTGAGGCACCGGTTGGATGTTTGAAATCTCTTCTGCCACCGTTTTTTTCTCTCTTCTTTTTGTGGTTTTGGAGAGGAAGCTCTAGTTCGCTCGTTCACTTGCTGCCAGCAAGATCTTTGTCAGTGTACATGGGAGATGCTGTGCTGCACAGCTTTGATCATTTAGGCTGCCTGTGCCTATTGATGGATGGATGGAGAATCTGCACTGTAATTATAAATGGCTTCTGCGTTCTGCTGTAATGGAGGCTCTTTCATACATGTAATGATGTCTCACTGCTTGCTTGATTTTTGACTGCATGCTAGCTGTGCATTTCCCCCCTCCCTAGGTTGAGAGAGGGCTGAAAAAATTTAAATGAACCTGGCTAAAAATAAGCTGTTTTCAGTTGTATGAGAATTTGCATTTAACTTTTAGAGAATAGAATGAAAGTGTGTCATTGACAATATACTATCTACGTTTACTGCTGGAAAGACACCTCTGGTATCAAAGTACAATGCCATCAGCCTCTTTTTGAATTGTTCCCTCCGCTGAAAGACATTTCATGTGTGTATGTGTAAATGTATTTATACACGTATGTATGTATGTATGATTTTCACAATGTTGGTGCTTCATAAAAATAATTTTTAATCTCATTCATCCCTGATCTGTGAAATGCCATTGTGACTTTATTTTCCTAGAATATTTTCCATTCCCTAGGCCTCAAACACTAGAGTTCTCTTTTTTTTTTTTTTCTCAAATAAAATAGAATAATCTGAATGAAATGTAGGTGCTGCCAGTGAAATGTATTATAAAATTATATGGAAAATGCATTTCCTCGAGTTGGTGTTACAGAAGGATGTAATACAGAAGTTATGTAGTTTAGGTTGATCTGAGCTTTGATTGCCCGCTCTTGTAATTGTGCACATAGGCTTTGCTGTATTAAAGGTCACTGAAATGAGGTGTCATCCATTTAAATGTGTCTGAAGGCTTAAATGTGTGCTGCTGCAGACGGACAGAAAACTGATTCTCATGAGGGAGCCAATTACAAGGCATCAAAGCCCACATCACGGGAGAGTTAAAAACGCTGTGCTTTGGACTCCTAATTAGGGAACGTACTGCCGCTTTCCTGGCATGTTGGTAAGGACCGTCTGTAACCTGTAACAGCAGGTTAGATGGTGGTCCAGAACTATTCACCTGAACCCTTGTCTCTGTGGCGAGGTGCCACAGCTGCTCCAGGCGATATCCATCTGACTGAAACGAGTGAAATGTGAGCACAGCTTCGAATGAAAAGTGTTTCAGCAAGCTGCCCTAACCTGCCTGCTATGAGAAGGGTGACGTATAATAAGGACCAGGGTGAGTGAGTGGTAACCGCTCTGTAGGCATAGCGTTGAGCCTTTTCTGGTCGAGCTGGGGATTGTGGGAGTATCCAGTAGCAGGCTACCTGTTAAAACCACATGGCGTCATGTTAGCACCGTAAATGCATTAAGCCAGTTGGGGGCACAGAGGTTAGACTCTTAGCTGTAGCCTGGAGGCCTTTGGTTCGTCTTGCAAGGGGCTGAGATATAGCAGATTCCAATAGCAACAACTAACAACTTAGTTTTCCTTCATGCACAGGTGCCATGGCCTTTAGCCGGAGCAGCGTCTGGGGAGAAGACGGTTGTCCTTGGGTTCGGTTCCTTTAGTGCCGGATGCTGAGAGACACTATGGGCTTTAGCTGGCATAGCGGTTGGGGTGATGCAGGGCTCCAGACAGCAACTAAAATGGCCGCTAATGCGACTAGATTTTTAAAAATTTTGTTTCATTCCATAGTCTGACTCCAGGAATTAAAATTAAAAAGGCAAGAGAAGTGGCAGCTTTTAGTTATGTGCACTCTTAACCCATGTCTGCCTTTCTTGGTACATTATAACGCGAGTAAAGCGTGGATTGATCCAGAGCAGTGTTGACAGATTGGGCAGGTGTTGTCAAATCATTGTGTTGGAAACTCTTCACACTATCTGGCAACCTGTTGCGGAGTGTGTGGAGCCCCGGAGAGAGTATGGAGGGGAAAAATGGAATTCCACAATACTCCTCCTTTGCCTTAAATGACTAATTAGACTAATAAGTATAAACCTAAGCATTATAGACATGGTCAGTTCAGTGTGATTTAATCATCAAAGTGTGGGGGGACAATTTGCACCATGTAACTTGAATATGAGTTTTTATATGTATTTATTAGTTGTCCATTCACCAGCTGTGGCTAAGCAAGACAGCTGCACTATTAAATGTGAAGTACACACACAAACATTGAGAGAGATGACAAACAGTGGAAGATATTACAGGTATATTAATAAAGCTAACTTTACTGTGGGGTTGGAGTTAAGGTTTAAACTCGAACCTACTTTCTGAAATATTTCAGTATAGATCTGCATGTATACATATAGATCATCAAGCGAGCATACCAGGGAGGTATCCTCACAAGTGGTTTTGGGTTTAAACCTTAACTACAGCACCACGGCAAAGTTAGCTTTATATTCAGTTTTCCAGCTGTAATATCTTTCAACAAAGGTAAGCAACACCCATAGGTTTTCAGATTTCTTTACGGGCAAATTTTAATATTTCACTGTTTGTATGTGAACTTCACATTCAGTAGCCCAGCTGTCTTGCTTACATATTGCATTTTTCTGTGCTATGCTATCGTGTATACAAATGTAGAAGGCGATAGTTGGCAGATCAGACAGCTCGGATATATAAGAGAAAGGACTGCAGACAAAATGTGCCATGTAAGCATTTTTTATTTTGCGTTTGGCATTTGACAGAGAATTTGGCTCCTAGAGAAAGCATTTGGCTCCTAAATATTTTTTTCCTTTTCTTTTTTATTCTGGAGCCCTGTGATGGCCGTCATCCTCGGGTCCGGGCCTCCCTTAGCGCCGGATGCAGAAGCCTTTAGCTGTACTGTATGAGTCCCCTTTTTATTTCCCTCCACGATTCCTGGCTCCGCTTGACCTTGCCGTACTTAAGTGCTAAAGGCTAGTGAGATGTTTTATTTGCTCAGGCCGTGCTGCTCTGCTCTGTAACCTTTATGACTCTATCTGTTTTGTATGTGCCAGTCGGCACTCACTGGAGTGCTGGGGAGAATGGGATTGTTTTGCCCTGAAAAGACCTACTGTACTTGAGGAGCTCTCTTGTTCCACCTTAAGAGCACGTTTCCTTCAGAATAGCAGTTCCTGAGTGTGTATGTGTGTGTACACTTCTTTTCAGCTCGTGCAGCTTTTTGATTCCCTTTGCCCTGCTGAGTATCTCCACCTTGAGCTGAATTAATGTTTTTCAGCATCTCTTTGCGCTCTTATATTGGCCATATTTGTGTATCAAGTGCGGCTGATCTCTTATTCTGTTAGCAATTCCCATTTAAATAGTTATGTTAGTGGTTTCTCGCAGTGCCCAGGCAGTAAGTGTGCTTGGGTCTGAATGTAGTTCTGTGGCTGGGTCCATTGGGAATTCTGGCCAAGTCTGGTTGCTAGTATCAGCACTGAACCCTGTGTGTGCTTTAAGATGTTTGTGCACATCACAAAACGTCTAAATCCAGACCTATTTGCCGTGGGCTATTTTGTCTGCTCATAGTCAGTCAATATTTAGTAATGATGATTAAGAAGTTTATCTGGCAGCAGCCTCCACATGTTATGACTCGAGTTAAAGCCCAGTAGGATTCTTATGCAGCGGTTAAATGCTGCCGTTTAGCCCCTGTAGTCGGCTTCGCTGTTTTTCGTTGTCCTGAAGCTTGTGTGCCAGGTTATTTATTTATTTTTAACCCTCTACCTTTGCCCTCATCGCAGGGTGAGCAACTTGATGGGAGGCTCGGCCCAGGCCACCTGTTGGCTGCTAGCTGCCGGGTTGTGCCCAGAACGATCGGGCGGGCCTCTCATGCTTCTTTTGGAAATGGACCTTTATTTACGCTGAGGCGGCATGTGCGTATGCTGCCTTCGTTCCAAAACACCCAAACCTCCCCAGAAGCACATGTCTAGGGCAGACTCGCGCCCACATTTTAATGGCGCCTAAGCAAGTCAGCCTCTCCCGTTCTGTATCGCCAGCTAAGTAGTTCTGAACCTCCCCGAAAGTCGGTGTCTGCAAAATAGCCGCCGCACGTCTCGTGGTTGAGCCAGATATCCCTGGAGCCTTCATTAAAGGGTGTGGGAGTTGGGTCCGGAGGTGGCGCACTGCCTTTCCTGACGACCATCGCCAGTCCCGCCCTGCAGAGAGGATGCCTTGGATTTAACGCAGAAAAATAATGAAACGCTAGCGAGGCCTGTCCATGGGCGGCGGAGGGGAAGTCGGCCCTTGGAACAGACGGCTTTGTTTCACCATGCTGAGGCGGGCGCTTCTCCTGATTGGCAGCTTCCCCCGCCATTCGCACTGGCCCTGGGTTGTGTGCTACAGTGCCGATCCAAAGGCCGCACGCAGGGATTCTCGCTGTGCTTGCGATAGGCTGGCCAAAATGCCGCGTGTGCGTGTCCTGTCTGCGCGTGGTCATGTCTTACTCTTTAGCACCAGAATTATGTCCCTGGGACTTACTGGTGCATGCAGCAGCATAGGGTTCTGAAGGATTTCAGCTTTGGGGCTTGGTGGTGGGGGGGAATTATACTGGGAATGAATCTGAGAACCTGTTTATTGCAGCCCGGTAAACGGTAAATGTGCCGTTTTACTCTTTGTGTTTAATCCACATTTCTGTAATTCTAGGCTCTGCTGGTATTTGAGTATGCGGACATTAATGTTCAACAGTATCGCCTCTATAACTAGACAGTCTTCCTCATTCTTTTTGATAGCAGCCCTCCTGCAAAATTCTGTGGTCCCTTCAAGAGACCCCTTGACCTTGCACAGGAGGTGGAGAAGAGGTTGCGGTTGTGAATGGAGGGTGCACTGCTGGTGTGGGGGAGCCGTCTGTTTTGTGCTGCTTTTGAACCACTTTGGTACGGCATCACACTGTAAAATTTCAGGCTGTGTGCCGCTTCAGTTGCGATTGTTACACTAAGCGTGTGAGATAATGTAATTTAAAATGAATTCACACCTTAGGCGTGCAGATCCAACTTGAAAGGAATCTGGGAACTTTGGCAGTGCTGCAGATGCCCCCACCTCCCATGTGTGTGATCTTTTTTTGTTCCTCCGTACCTTTTGCTTTCTTGTAACTCGAGTTTGTGAGATACTGTAACTTTTAACTCTCTCTCTTGTCTGATTCTGCTGTTAAGTCTAAGCCCTATTCAGAGCTCCCTGCATATAAATTAGCTGGTTACTTTTTGTACTATTTCTTCATGGCATTCAAAATGTAGCTGTACTGTATGCAAGTTAGTGTTTTATGCCCTTGAAGTTTTTTTTGTAAAAGAATTTGATGTATGGACATGTCAAACTGCGGTGCTGGGACAGACATTGGGCTCTGTTTTGGCCCAGGTTTGTGTTGCAAGATGGCCTGGGTGATGGCAGACGGTGATCTTTGCTAATTTGGCCCTGGTCTAAGACACTCCTGAACCAGCGATGATGGTGCATTTGCACGACAGGATTGAGGGCCACTAAAGGGTGCCACGCCGCCTTGCACGTTTTCTGAATCCTGATGATGGTAAAATCCAAATGAAGTCATGGATTTCTGCACTGAAATGAGCGGGAATATTAGCTAATCCTTTCTTTTTGGGAAAAGAGTGCTACTTTTTGTGAGTGAACATTGTGATTTATAGGGTTAATTCAGGACGTTCTAATTGTTCAGAAAAGGTTTGAATAAGTAGGATGCGTTTTAAACCCTTACAAGTGTTACAAGTAGTGGAACAACTTGACCATTTCCAGGTTAGGTGGGCTTCAGGAATCAACAGAGGATTTTACAGAAATAATTAGCTTTTCTTTTCAATTATTTTATAAATATGCAGCAATTATGAGGGCTTACCGAATGGGCACACTTCAGAAACGCTTCAGTTCCAGCTGTCATACTTGCATGTTTTTTCTGCAGAATAGCTGTACCTGGTTCTGCGTGAGT
>JAABNY020000136.1:25884323-25909506 GCA_015164015.2 Brevimyrus niger
TTCAGAAACGCTTCAGTTCCAGCTGTCATACTTGCATGTTTTTTCTGCAGAATAGCTGTACCTGGTTCTGCGTGAGTGTGATCCTGCTTTGATAGTTATGCAGTATTGTTGCTTTCTTTGCTTCTATGATGCAGAGCAGAATGTGCCTGTTGTATTTTTTGAGATTCTGTTGTCAGTTTTGTGCAGTTGACATGGCTTGGTTTGTGAACAATAATTTTTTTTTTCAGTCATATTAATGCTACTTCCATTGGTTACCGTGTGTGTGTGAGAGAGAGAGTAGAGCAAAGGTGTTCAATAGGACATCCTTTCCAGATTGACACAGAGAAACCTGTCAACTCGAGAGCAGTACTTTTGAGTTTAAAGAGACTTGAGGAGATTCTCCCCCATAAATTTAGCAGTCACTAATGTGGTTGAGCTTTGCCTTTGGGGATTGTGTGCCGAGTCTGTAAGCCCCCTGCTGAACCTGCAGCCGAGCCTAGCTCAGGCCTTTCATGCTGTGTTGGGGACGCACCGCGAGTATGTGCCCTATTCATGGGTTTTATTGTCTGTTTACATTCAGTGCATTTGCATAACGGCTAATGGGCACTAACGTATTGTTGTGCCGTATCGCAGTCAGGTTGCACAAATGTGTGCTGTTTTTTGACTTAAGTGCTTGTGGTGCTGTATCCAAAATGTAGGCAGTGTGCTCCATACAGGGGTATGAATCCCTGAGAGACTTGCAGGTGACTGGGATTGTCCTTTTCAGGTGGTCATCTCTATCTCACATGTAGTTCATATTTAGGGGGGGGATTAATCTCAATAGGTCAGAATTTGTTAATCGTACAGTAAGTTCACATGGTGGTGTGCATGCACTTGTATTCTGCCTTAGGTAGCCAAGGCATTGGCTTTTGATAGAGAGAAATATCCTCCTGAGACCCAAGGAAAAAAGTGTCCTTCAGTTTTAGGTTAATTGTGGTTTTCTATGTCGTTGGAGGGAAGAAGACATCTTTTTTCAAATTTTATTTTTATTTTTAATTTCACAGTATGTCCTCTTTAGTGTACAACAAGAATAAATGTTTCCTTGCATCAGTGAAAAGATATATGCAAAAACAAAATGTCCACTGCAATGGACATAAATGAATGGGTGGGGTCTCAGGAGGATATAATTGCTCCTGGGTGGGCTGCCACTTCCAGGTTTGATGTGAAGTTGTGTATTAACACGTCCTCACCTGTTGATGTTGTGTTTCTCATGTTCTGGCATCTGCAGAAAATGTTTGTTTGGCTTTTCTATCTGAACAATTGTCTGCCATTACCAAATGACAATTATTTATTATTATTTGATCGTTTACATGCAGCAGTGGTGTGCAGGTTCGTATGATACAGCCTCCTGTGATTCCCCCCCCCCCCCCTGAAAGCAGCCAGAAGTGTCTGATGATGTCTTTCCTGTATTTGATACCAAAGTTCTACCTCCTTTTAATGCTGTGGCTGCAGCAGTGCCAGTAATGCATAGTGTAGTGCATTAGCAGCATTAGCTGTTTGCAGTTTCCCATGTGCTCATGCGTGACTGCAGATCTGTGGCAGCGATGTGCCCCCCCCACACACACACACACACACACACACACACACACACACACACACACACTGTGGCGAGGCATGAAAAGCACCTGCCTTTTTATCGCCTATCCCGGGGCCGTCTGTTCTGACCCCACTATCTGTGCCTGCCTCCCACCCCACCCCCCACCACCAGCCACAGTCGCACATTCCAGCCGGCCTGGCCGCTCTGCCAAGTGCTCTGGCTTTCTTTTATGCAGATTAGCCATGTGCCAGTTTTATTTATTTATTTGGGGAGGGAGGAGGGGGAAAAGGACAGGAAAGCTTTTCCTCCGGGGAGTGATTCTGTGCCTGTGAGTGAGTGTGTATCTCTCTCTCTTTCATGCTTGCTCGCTCGCTCTCTCTCCCCTTGCTCGCTCGCTCTCTCTCTCCTTGCTCGCTCGCTCTCTCTCTCCTTGCTCTCAGCTCTCTCTCTCTCTCCTTGCTCTCAGCTCTCTCTCTCTCTCCTTGCTCTCTCTCTCTCTCATTGCTCTCCTCTCGCGCTGTTTCTCTGCCTGCTGTCCCCCCCCTCTCTCTTGCTCTCTCTATCGCACACAGATGCATTAAGATGCAGGCTGTTCAGAGAAGGACCTTTGATGGATGTCTGTCAAGGTTTAAGCTGTAACATTCAGTGTGAGAAACAAATAACCTCATAATCACCCAGCAGAGCATTTTATTTGTTGCCTATGAATTTAGGGCACTGCTCTCTTTTTCAGAGCCTTTATTCTCCCACATATAGCTCAGTTGGTTTCTGATCCTCTTTGAAGTGCTGATATGCAGCCTCGGCGTAGTGGCTGTGACGTGGGGGTTGTTGCTCACTGTATAGGAGCTGTGAACCACTAGCATTTATGGCTGCAGAACTGAATACATCAAGACATGTTTAATGTAACATGGACTGGAGGGATATTAGCATTAGTTTGAGTGCTTTCCGTGCTCATAGGCACTGGTTTGCAGCTTAATGATATAGGTCCCAGCCTTGCGGCTGCAGTTTGGCTGCATGAGGCCCTCTGCAAGTTCTGTTAGTGTGTCCTTCCGGCTGCTGTGATCCTCATCTCTCCAGGGAAGTGTTGGCGTTGGACGACTGCGAGCAGTGTAACAATGCCCCTCCCTGCTGTGGCCTCTCCTGCCCCATTTAAACACACACCACGGGATCCTCTGCTCTTACACGTGGAAGATGAGTGTTTTTATATATATAAAAATTATTTTAACAGCTTCATTTGGCCGTTTGGTCCATGCTTCATTGAGCAGTAAGTGTCTTGTGCTTCAGTGTCGGGATTGGGGTGAGCTAGGAGCCTGGTGGCTGTGTCGCACCTTTTGCCGGCACGCAGTCACTGTGCTTTATATGGCCTTATTCCGTATTTAAGTGAACATCATGTACTCTTTCCGATGGCTCGTGCACTCGGGATATAATAAAGTTCCATCCGTCGTGCGCGATCACATATGCAGTGCAGGGTCAGAGTGAGCCTGGTGTCTCTCCCTGGAAGCACATGGCGGCGTGCACTGTCCAGGGGATATTGGTACTACTGCTTTTTGACATTTAACTAATCATTTAGTGTGATCTGTATGTAAGTGCGGCATGGTTTTTAGTTTGAAAATGGCAGCCGAAACGGCAATGTGACAAATGGCTTCAGATGAATTTAAATGAATTTCACAGCTGGTCGCTTCCTGTCTTGCTCACTGTATAATCTATCAGTGAATCATACTTATTTTTAGACCATCGTAACTTTATTTTATTGCCGGCCTTGCGTGACGTCACCCCAGCAGGGGGTAAAGCTGTCACTTCTGTCTTCAGAGTGATGCTATGTTTTGTGTTCTATTTGAATCGGACCCAGTATACTTGAGTAATTTGGGAATATATTCTTGCTCCAGATCTCCTTCGCCTTAGTGTGACTCCAGTTACAGCGCTCGGATTTAGTGATGTACGACAGATACGGAATATCTGAGGACCTCTGGTGGGAATATGAGATGCTCGAGGCCCTTCCCCCTCGAGCCCCACAAACATCCTGGTGTTTGGAAGGAGGCGTTAGCCACCGTGGTCTTTTGAGTTGTAGTTTATGGTCCATCGATTTGCCAAGCCGTCCAGTGAATAATCTGACTGGGTGGGCGGGAATTGGGGCTCTATGTAAAAGATGGACAGCGACACCGTTAACACGGTTCAGGGTATCTGGACACATTTCTGCCCTTTTGTGGTAATGACAGCTGGGTGGGTTATTATGCCAGTTCTGCCTCTCTCGCCCATGTGGTCAGTGTATGTCAGACTTCTGTAGTAACACAGTGATAGCCAGGTGTACCGTGGATGTCACGTAATCAAAATCACTCCTTTTGTGTTGGTGTCAAAGCTTATGACTTAAGGGAAGTAAAGGATTACACCAGATCTGGTGGATGGCTTGTGCTGTCTCTCCCCAGGGCTCAACGTCCTGAGCTATGGTCGACCTCTGTGTCTGTCACTGTACGTGGCTCTGGCAGCCGGTGACACCAGAGGCCCTTCTCATCACGTCCTTGATCCAGAGCATTTAATATTGAATAAATGCTTGTCTGTATGTCTATAGCGGCTGAGCCCCATCACAGCACTGTGGTGGAGGGGGGGCGGTGCTTTGCCTGCGCTGCTTGTGGCACACTCACGGCTTCCTTTACGGCCCTTGGCTCGCCGTCAGCCCCGGGGGCGTGCCAAGTCCCGAGGGGGGCTTCCGGAAGTGCAAGCGTGTGTGACGGCCCGGCCTGCGAGACAGGAAGCGGCCCTCGGGTCGGCTCCCCCCCGACCGCCCGTGTCATTCATTCAGTGCCAGAAAGGACCGGCCTGGCCGCGGTTCAAACAGGAGTACAGCTGGGACGTGTTACATTTTCGGCAGACTGCCCTCTATTCCAGATGAGTTATAAATAGCTCTGTTGTCGACTTCCTTAACTAAGGCCGACTGAGGTGAAATTCATTTTAACGAGCGTGGGAATCTCTGCCCCCCCCTCCCCGTGGGAATTAACCTGGGTGGAGCCCTGAGTGTGGAGAAGGCAGCTCGAGCACACGCACATGTTTGTAGTCATCTCTTTGAGGACTCCCCATTCATTGCTATGGGCAAAACCCTAATCCCAACGATGACAACCTTAACACCCACCCAGCCCTAACCTTCACCATAAGTAATCAAACAAAATACAAGACTTTAATCTTAAGTTTTTAAAAAAAATTACAGATGGGTATCACTTTCTAGGAACATTGTGTGGGCAGGTGTGTGACATTTAGGGCATCCAAACAGACTCCTGTTGAGGCTCCTCTGCCTGTCTCTCGGCACCTTTGACTGCCCCTATTTCCCCTGACGCATGGGTGTGTGACAGGCGCTTGTTCGTCAAGCCGTCTGGGCATCATGGTCGTGACCGGAGCGCGCTCCAGGGGAGATCCACCAAGCCCAAAGGTGCCTTGCGATCCCGCAGCATCGCCGAGAGCCGCCGGGGTTTCAGCTGCCTCGTCACAGTCCCCGTCTGATCGCCATTAATAAGCCATCTTTCCCGTTGCCTGTATTTGCCAGCTTTGACATCAGAGGTGTCTAATTGGCTCCCCCTCGCAGCACAGAACTGCTGCTTGTTTACTGAAGGCAGAGTCAAATACAGCAGCTTCCGCAAACCTGGGAATGACATGACAAGTTAGCGGGCTTACAGCGTGTGGGCTGTCCCCCCGGCCGCTGACACAAGCGCTTGGGTTTTCACATATTAAATCGGGGATCCCCGTGACCCCAGTTGGAATTAAGCGGTTTGAGAAAATGGATGGTTGGCTGGTTGCATGAAATCAGGGATGTGCTGGCATAATTCTGGCCAGATTCACCCTGGGGGGGCAGTTTCTTTTCCACTCGCTTTGAGGCTGCTGCTCATTGTTGCTCTTGTAGCTGAGGATGCTGAAGGTTCTCTATGCCACTAATGTCCTCTCTGCCCTCTCTCCCTGACCTCCAGCCCCCCAGCCCGATGGACCAGATGGGGAAGATGAGGCCCCAGCCTTACGGCGGCGCCAACCCCTACTCGCATCAGCAGCAACAGCAGCAGGGGCCGCCTCCTGGGGCCCAGCAGGGGGCCTCGTACCCGAACCAAGGGTACGGGCCTCCCCCCTCGCAGAGGTACCCCATGGGTATGCAAGGCCGTGCCCAGGGCAGCATGGGGGGCATGCAGTACGGCCAGCAGGTGAGCCCCGCCGCCGTCACGCTGCTCTTTGGGGACAGTGTCAAAGGACGTGGTGATCTAAGGGGTCAGTTGACCATCCTCCCACATTTTAGAGTGCAAATGTCTGAGGTTGTCATGCGGAAAGCCGGGAGCTGCTTCTGCAGTTGCTTGACGTCTCTCACACCATGCAAAAATGACACATGGCTGCAATACTTTAGTGCCAGATCCACTATGCGATTACAATATGAAAGTCGGCGTGCAGATGTCTAGCTCAATCTCTCCCTGCCTGCACGGACTAACCCACACATGTACATTTCCCTTGCGGATGAGAAACACGCAGGTGAGAATCTGTTCTGACGAAATCGCAGCAGCTGTTTGGCTGCGCCGCTCCTTATATAAGTGGTGTCAGCAATGTTGTCATTTTTAAAACCAAGAGAAACAATCCCTTCAAAGATCTACAGGGAAGTTAGAGAGAGATACAGACCATGGGCCTTGAAGGAATTCGGGATTTAAATATGTACCCTCATGCGGGGCTGTGTTCTTGGACTGAGAATCGATGGGATTTTAATAGCTTATTTTAGGCGCTGAAATAGTTTTTTTTTTTTTTTTTTAAATAATAAAAAAAGTCCCATAGCTGCATGCGATTTCCGGATGCTGGTGCGGCAACCGTGAGCAGGACTGGCTCTGAGTGCTCCAGGCTCCGGTTTGACGTGGACCCGTTTTCCAAACGTGTGGCTGAGGATGGTGGAGTTGCATTGAAATAAGTCCAGCGCCGGCCATATTGGTTAGCTGGCACTCTGTGCTGGTAGGAAGGCGACAGACTCCTGCATCCAAGGGTGTGAACAGAATGCTCAAGCTTGCTGCTGTAGTGAATGTTGTCTATGCCATCAGCAGCGTGTAATACCGTGTATTAGAATATTGTGTGGCCTGCACATTCATTACATAGCACGTCTAACAGAGAACGTACCCACCACACGTGCTCCTCACAGAAAAGCCACAGATCCGTGTTGTCGTCCTGAGGATTATGTTTCCGTGAGGTTTTTATAAAGTCCACTTGTAAATGCCTGTGCGTCTGGAGAAGGATGTTGTCCAGCTGCTGAATGGTGCTCGCTGGTCCCTGGTTCAGCCCAAATACAGCTGCTTTTAAGCTATCTAAGCTATTTGTCCCTGGCTAAATTAAGTGGAGAAATGACGACGCTTCCAGCCCTGGTGGTTCTTTCACTGGCCGCTGGGGTGGTTTCCTTCCCGTCGCCGGCTGGGTATTAATTGTAGCGTTCCGTATGACTTGGCACATGCCTGTCAGTTAGGAGGCTGTGTGTCACAGAAGCGTGTCCAGTGAGCACCGTCTAAAGAGCCTGCATGTGAATGACAGTAGCAGCTGTTTAGTCTGGCGGTGGCTTAGCCTGCTGAGTGGCGCTGGGTACACCCCGGCTGGCTTCCCGGTGACGCTGACACCCTTGCAGGGTGGGAGTTGGGGGGGGGGGGTGCTGTCTGGTGTCCTCGTTTGGCTGAGTTCTTGAGTCCTGCCTGTAGTCTCCCTGGCACCCGAGAGGCAAGAGAAGGCATCTCTTTGTGTTTTTGCTCGCACCCTCTGATCAGTTTCTTTTGTTATTCTCTTGATTTTTAATTTTCTTTGGGTTTTTATTTCTGAAGCACCATAAAACCACAGATTTCACAGGATGTGCGTATGCATGTATATACGTACTTGCCAATGTCCCGCTAATGCTGTGCTGCCCTGTCTCTCTCAGATGGCTTACGGGCAGCAGGGCCCTGGTAACTACGGTCAGCCCAGCCAGGGAGCCTACTACAGCCAGCAGGCCCAGCCACAGTCCTCCTACTCCCAGCCGCCGCCGCAGGGCCAGCCTGGCCCACAGGCTGCCTACTCCCAGCAGCCCGGCTACCCGCAGCCCGGCCAGCCACCCTACCCTCAGCCCCAGGTGGCCTCGGCTCAGCCGCCAACGCAACCCGGCGGCCAGGCTCCACAGGGCGCTCAGGGCCAGCCCGGCTACCCCCAAGCCCAGGGAGGTCCCCCCCAGCAGCAGCAGACGCCGCCGCAGACGCAGCAATCACAAGCCACGCAGCAGCAGCAACCGCCTCAGACCCCTGCGGCCTCGTCCCAGCCGCCCCAAGGACACGGGCCGTCGCCTCAGGGCCCGCCAATGCCGTATTCGCAGACCCCCCCTCAGCAGCAGCAGCAGTCACCCTACCAGCGCTTCCCCCCACCTGCTCAGGTAAAACCCCCGCCGTGCTCACTACTGCCTCCTGCTGTTCATCTGGAGTGATTCTAATGGGCGTTGTGAAAAGGGTTCATCCAGGAGGAGACTGGGAACAGCTTCTCAGTTGGTGTGATCAGGGTGGGGGCGGCCCGTGAGTGCAGTAAAAACGGAGAATCAAGGGCAGCCACCTGGGGGTGTGGGTGGGGGCAGCTGGGCAACTCGGTGACGACAACAGGTGATGAATCTGCATTGGCGCGCACGAGTGCCTTGGAGTGCATTTGACCTTTGACCCTTGGGCACTCAAAACGCTGCCTGCACTTGACACCGTTGTGCATGTCACAACCTTTAACACAGCACAGTTTTTTGTGCGCAGTCTGCTTTGCTTGCGAGTGGCCCCTTCCAGCCGCTTAGTTCTGTTCCCCTTCCCGCTGGAGTGTGCCCCCCCCGCCCCCCCCCCCCTCATTTCGGCTGGAAGCACTCATCCTTTGCTGGGCGTTCTGGCTGCTGAGTTTGGGCTGTCGAGGCAACATATCAAGCTGTCATTTTCAGCACTGCCCTCTGTTTCACTGCCACCTCCCACTGGCCACGCCCTGCCATCCATACTGGGGCTCAGGCCTGGCGCATTTAACTACCATGCGGGGACTGTAGAGTTTCCCAGTACCAAGCATGAGTTCAGCCACCAACACGGACCAGGGTCCCCTGGAAGTGCAGCTACTCGGCCCTGACAGATGTTTCCTCTAAATATCTGTGGATCTCTAAGGAGGAGATCTGGGTGTGATTATACAGAGTTCTGATCAGTGTGGGCTTCATACAAAACAGGACCACACGGTGTTCTTGAATGCGCCTGTGTAATTTCCCCCCAATTGTCTTTTATATCTTCATGGATTTTCTTACGAATCTGTTCTTAAGAAATGTTAATTTTATGTGCTGACCGTACCATACACATTCAATCTGTTGCAATTTATTGACCTGCTTGGTGAAAAAACACTGAACGTGCAAATACGATGAGCTGTTTCAGTTTTGTAGATAACTGTTTGTGCTTTGTATGCAGTTAACAGGCTAGTTTATGGAGCTACAGAAGCCAGTTTGTCTCCCAGAGCTACTTTAAAAATACCGGTAATGTGTAGCTGGCTTGATGCTAGCTGAAGAAGGCCTTTTCTGGGCAGCGGTGGGTCACATTTGGCTCTGAAAGTGAGCGTGACTGCCGAGGTAGAAGGTGAACGAGCTTGCCTTCATTTCATATGCTGCAGCCGTCGTTGGGAGACACTAACAATGTGGCCGAATTGAAAGTTAACTGCACAAATCAGGGTGTATTGTATGATGTCATCAGAGGTATATCTGCTGTTTTATGGGAGGGAGATGAATGTGAAGCTTGGCTTCGTCACGCAGCTGTGGCAACACGGTAAAAGGCAGAGTAAACAGAGAATAGGGCTTTATTTACATGAACTTGGCTGACGTTATCTGGAGTGTTTGTTTCCTTTCCTGCTGCTGATGCTGATTGTGTGTTTTGCCCTGAGGGTCAGTGACGCCCTCTGAAGCACTGTCTCACATCTGTACCTCATCTTGCCCCCCAGGACCTGTCCCAGGACTCTTTCAGCTCCCAGTCCAGCGCCCCTCCTTCCAACCCACCCATGGCTTCCAATAAGAGCGGCACAGAGGAAATCTCCATGCAGGGCCGACCCTCCAGCCTCCCGGTGAGTGCCCACCCCCCACCCCACGGCCATGACCTCGCTACTCTGCTGCTCCAGCGCTCAGTGCCGCCGTGCTGGAAAGCGGTTCAGGTTAATTAGTGTGCAGCCCGCGGGCCCCAAAGTGAAACTCAGCCCTCCATCTGGCCGGTTCCTGCCACCGTTGCTGGTTGATCTCGCCGCTGTTTCCGCTCGATTTTTCAAGCTCTGCTCAATCTCACTCTGCTAGATCAGAGTGAACCTTTTCTTTTACGCTTCTCCAAGTCTGAAAGTACGCTGTACTTCTGTAAGGAAACGCTTTCAATAAAATATCGCCATTAAACGTAAGCTTTACTGGCATTTTGCTTTTATTTCCAGTCTTTTTTTTTTGCAGTTTAAGGAACAAGATGATGATTCTATGAAACTATTGATGGTTTGCAAATGGGCTGAAGTCTGCCCTAATGATTCCTCTTAATATATCGCAGGAGATATTAGTAGCTGGGAGCCTTAAAATTGACAGGGTTTGAATGTGGCAGAATGGAGCACAAGACGGCTGATTTGTGAACTGCCTGATTAAAAAGTCGGAGCTGAGGTGGATGCTGCTTCTCGAGCTCAGCCACAGTCACTGGTGTAATTATGGCCGCAGTGCAGAGACTGAATAGTAATCGCAGCCCCGGTTTGGCGATCGCTGCAGTAGGCACACCTGCTTGGGATCCGTGTCTGTTACAGCCCCTCATCAGTGGATCCAGCTGTCGCCTTTAGCTTATCCCATGCTGTGTCCCAAACTTTATTCTTACCTTTTATTTTCAATTTTTCTGGTCTGAGTAACTTCCAGAAGTGTGAGGTGTTGACTAGATGTGTGTCTTATTGAAACGGTCAAGCTCCATGAGCCAGGACCCCTGCCCCTCATACTGTAATGCTGGGCCAGTCCTGGAGGGCAGCCTGGCATGGAGACACAATTGGGGGGGGGGTGGGAGTGAGGACTGACGTTTCTCAGCTCATCATCCTTGACTTTTATTCTGCAGGCCCACTCACAGTGCCTCCATCCTTCTTGATGATGACTTTAAATTTTAAGGAGAAATAAATCCCTTTTAATTGGTCGTTGTTCAGGAAGTCACCTCCGTGCGGGGAATCCCCAGCTTCCTGGTGTGTGCGCTGGCTGTGAGGGGATTAATCGGCCTGTTGGCTGGGATCTGAGGTCACTCTGGCCCCCCTGCGGGAGCCTGTGCCAGCCCCCGCCCTGATGGCGAAACCTGCCCGGCGGCTCTCATTCAGCAGCTTTGCTCTCATGCCTGGGTAGCGGCTATTTGTTTTGTTGGGCTGAGTTCCTTTATCCAGAAGGCCTTGCATAGTTCAGAGTGCTTCCCATTTTATGACAGTGAGGCTATGGTACCAAGGTGGGGCTTAAAATTACTGCCTTTTTTGGCTGAGGTTGGCTGTACAGCCAAAGGGTTCCTCCGCATTCAGCAGTAGCATGATGGCAGCCCCCATGCTGAGCCATTGGCTCGCTGTGTTGTCCAGCTGTGTGTGTTGCTGGAGACCATGGGGTCTCTCAGGATACTGTGTGTCTGCTGGCCGCCTGTCTCACTGGACTCTGCGGCACCACCCAGAATGCTTTGTGTCTCCAGCCACAGGTCTCGCTGAACGCCTTGGCGTCTCATGATTCTAAGCAGAACTACTGCTTGCCCCTTGTCAATAATAGATGTGCTCTGGAATACTTATAATGCATGCAGATGGTCTAGATGAGGAGTAATCCCTGTACGTTGTGGTCCACTACTTTTCATCTAGGTGACGCTCTTGTATGTCAGTTAGTTGGAGGTATAGCCTGGGGACAGTATCCCCTGCAGGAATGTTTTTTTTAAGAGCACTGAGGGCCACTCTGTCCCCCCCTCTCTCGTTCTATCGCTGCCTGAACTTTGGCCACAGGAAGTTATTTGTAAGGCTGGGGGTGGTGAAGGGGTGAGTGTCTGAATTTTGAGGCAGGGTAAGCCTTAACCAACACAGAGGAAGTGGGCAGGGGATTAAGTGAGGATCTATCAGTGAGAAAGCACCATGTGAGGGTCCCTTCACGTACCAAACAGCTATGACATTCAGTTGGGTGCGGGGGGGTGGGCTGTAGATGGGTGACTCGGTTCATGTGGCCCACTGGCATCCTAGTGGTTAAGTAACCAGACCAAGCTGCAGGACAATACCTGCTGACCCCCACCCCACCCCCCTTCCGTGTCTTTCTACTTTTCAAACTTTTGTTCTAAAATTGTAAAACTGCTGGTGCCTGGCTGCTATAAGCATTGTTCCCTTGTTTCTGAGTGTTGTAGCAGGCTTGTTTCTTCTGGAGGAGTAGGATGGGCCTGTTTTGGAATAATCCCCCCATGCCCCTCTGGCTCTGCTGCTGTGATTTTTCCCAGTCTTGACCACACACACACACGAGCAAAGTCCAGATAAGGTTACCGCTTGATCATTATTTGTCTGACTCCGTGTCCCAGGGGCTTCAAAGGGCTTCATGCTTTAATTGCCTTTGATTGGGTGACTTCCCCATGACTGGGACTTGAATGAAAGCTGAAAACAGTTCCTATAAGTAGCATATGTTTTTCCTGTTGTGCTGTGCAGCTCCTGCAAGCAAAAATGCTTTATAAAAAGCCAGCAGTGACCTTATTTCATAGACCAGTCAGCTAGGGCTTTGGGGATGATTATAAGTATCAGTAAAAAGTACTAAAGTTGATGCTCTGATTTTTAGTATCATGTCTGGATTGGATTTTAAGAAACTCATCAGATCAGGAAATCCTTTTTTTGTGATTGAGGGTGCTGATTTCTTAGTGGGGAAAATCCAGCTTTGCAACCAGGTTAAGGGTGGGGAACCAGCACTGAGTGTTTGTTAGCTCATTATTTGTTTGTATGTTCCCTTGGCTGCTTGGGTCTTCTGCTGCTGCCGTCGCTCTCGATTCCCCCACCAGCCAGCGCCTTACCCTGTAAATCAGCTTCTCCTAACGGCGCTCCTCTACTCGACCTTGTTTTGCGGAGCTGCGCTATTGCAGCATTCAGTGTCCGGGGCATGCTTCCTGTTTCTATTCTGGTCCCGAGGCTCATGAGCCTCTGCTTCCTGAGCGAGTGTCTCATTCAGGTTCCAGGGCCCGCCCGCCTGCCACTTTCCATCCCAGCCTTCAGTGTCTCTTGCTCTCCCGTCTCTCCGAATGAGGCTTTTTAAGTCTAAAAATGGCACCGAGTCCTGTTTGGAAAGTGAGAGCTTCGTCAGAGGCTGCTTTTTAGAGGGCGAGGATGTTTTCAGTTGAAGCCCCATTTCCATTTGGGGCTCCATAAAGATTTCTCCACACCCCCTCCCCCCTCCTTGCTCTGCCGAGCTGGTTGCGCTGCACAAAGGTAGCAGCTGACTGCAGCATGAGGAGGCTCTAGCTCGCCGGCCTGTCTGCCTGCCTCTTGCTGTGGAAATGGCCTTCCTCACTCTCCCACCTGCCTCTAGTCGTGGAAATGGCCCTTCTTGGCTGCCCATCTGACTGCCTGCCTCTGGCTGTGGAAACTGCCCTCCACGCCCGCCTGCCTGCCTCTGGAAACTGCCTTCCACGCCCGCCTGCCTGCCTCTGGAAACTGCCCTCCACGCCCGCCTGCCTGCCTCTGGCTGTGGAAACTGCCCTTCACGCCCGCCTGCCTGCCTCTGGCTAGGGAAACTGCTCTTCACGCCCGCCTGCCCACCCGCCTCACTTTATCATTCCTTGCTAGATTTGAAGTGAAGTCTGCAATTGATTTTTTAATTTGCACGAAAGCTTCCTTTCTGTGTTCTTCATTAACATTTTCGTTACGTGTTAGTTGCCCCTCTTTTTACTGGCTCTCCATGGCAGATGTCCAGACTCTCTGGGCTCCCTCATAAATGGCTGCTTGTCCGGGGCTCGGAATCGGACATACGCATGCACACGCCTACCCCTGGGGAGGCTGTGTGAGGCATTGGGGCATCTGTGCCAATCTTGGGGATCCCCCGCCCCTCGGACGGCCCTTTGTAAGCCATACAAAGGCCTGACAGCCCCTTCCCCCACCCCTTATCTCTGACAATAGGCCCCCTGCAGTCCCTGGTCTGTCCCCCGCTTGCCATCTGAGGGGGCGCTCTGGCACGCCTGTCTATACTTGCCGTTGCCTGCCGGGCCTCCATCGATTTCCATACTTTCCGTAGACGTATCAATCATCCAATTAGGCCTAACGAGGGGTTCCTTCTGGCTCTTTGACAAGAGTTTTTTTTTTTTTTTTTTTTTTTAACACTTTCTCTCTGATTTTAAGATGCCTTTAATGGTACGCCTAATCTCTCAGCTGCATTGGTTTCCTCTTCCGCCCCCTAACGAGCCTGTCTCAGGGCCTCGGTCTGCGTGGCCGTCTGGCTGATTTAAGCTGGAGTGGCTAGTAGTTATGGAGCTCAGGCTCGGGTCAGACCTACCGAAGCCAGTGGGGGCAGTCTTATCCCTGCCTCCACACCCATCATCCAATCACTAGTCATCCTGGAGGTTCTCTGTGATAGGATTGGTGGTGATTGACAAGGACCATATAGCTGCCACATAGAGTAGATGCTGACGCTCTGCAGCAGAGGACCGTGTGGCCTGCCAGGCAGCCCTTTGCACACGCACCGACTGCACTCTGTGCGCCTGCAAGGGCTCCTCCCCACTAGCTGCAGTGCCAGTGCTTTGCTACATGGGCCTGCCCCTCTGCTGGAGCCTGTGGTGGAACGGGAGCGCCCTCTGATGGTCAGGATGGGCCCTGCAGGACCAGCGGATGCCTTGGCAGTTGTAGCAGATCTGAGGGGTGCGAGTCATGCTCACAACCCAGGCCGATGTTGGTATCGTGTACAGTCCGGTGCTCCAGCTCAGGATGCCTGTGGAGACATGCTGTCCGGCCGGGAGGGGGGGCGGCAGCCGCCTGTTTCCAGGGAGACCCCCTTCCCTGTGGCACTCTGAGAGACGGCTGCCTCCAGGATGCCCTGTGCCCCCCCACGCGGCCATGCCATCCAGGGTATGAACGCCACTGGGCCAGAAATAAAAGTTCCTCAGAGGCACTGAAAGCACACCGTGGCAGGGGTGGGGGCTGCTGCAGGTCCGGTGGGCTGTGACATGGGTCTGTGTTGGGGAGCGGCAGTAATGTATATGTGTATGACGTTCTCCTTTAAAATGCACCTCTGGCTTCTCCCCATCTGTAGGCCTCATCTTGTCAATTTGGGGTCAGGGGAGCCCCAGATGCGACTCGGAGACTGAAATGTTTTGTGGAAACTGTTAAGCTTCTGCTGTTCTGTGCAAAATAATGCCTCATGTAGCGTCTGAATGCTGTTCGTAAAATTGGACCAATTTCCTTCACGACGGGTCTCTAGAGAGACATGGGTCATTTTGTGGTGGGGGGGCGGGATATGCATGTCTGTGTGGTCCTGGTACTCCCTGCTTTTTTATGTGATGCCCTCAGATGGAGTGAAGCAGGTTGAGGCCCTGGGGGGCCCTCTTCTGCTAGCATGTGGTTCTGTTTAACGCGCCCCCCCCCCCCCCACCATGGCAGTCAAGGATGCTTTCATCAGGCTGCCCCTGCTTTGCACAGAGCAAGTGCGGTGGCCTCTGAGTATCTGTATGTATGTTTGTGAGTTTGCCTGTGTCCAGCCAGGCCAGTTAAGGTGTTCGGTGGCGGGGGGGGGGGCAGAGGGCAGACGAGTGGGGTCACCCCCATGCAGAGATGCCGTGGATCTGCCCCACCCGAGGCTATCCCCTTTCACCGCTGGTTCCCTTCTGCTTTCCCAAGGTTGAAGTCCTCTCATATGACATTGATGCGGTGAAGTGGTGATTCAGCATTCTGGGGTGTGGGGGGGGGGGGGCTGATTTTTTAATGTATTTTTTTTTCCCTCCCCTCTATTAGCTAAATGCATCTCGCAGTAATTTATTTTTAGGTTGCGCTGTGTCCCTGTGCCAAACTGAGGGCTCCCGGAATGAGCGGCTGAGAGTCAGGCTGCTGCCTGCGCAGTGAGGGAGTGAGCTGCTTACGCTGATCTGCATGAACGTAGGAACAGAGGGGCCACTCTGACTGTGGGGATAGAAAGGGGCGTGGCATGGCTTCGCGTCACCTGATTGGCTCATCTACCACATCTGACTGGCTCCCTGATTGAAAGCAAAGTGGAAAGTGGCCAGTTTCTGTGGAGTGGCCCAGCTGGTGAAACTGTAATTAAATTTCTGGGATGCGCTTGGCAAGGCCAGTCAGCAGAAGCCAGCGTAACCCTGAGCTGTTTGGAAATCGGCACCTAGCACTGGCCGAGCTGCTCAAGGCCTGACTGCAGCTGTGTCTGCGTGTTTTTGTCCACTTGCGTCTGCCTTCTTCCTACCCTCTCAGCAGCTCCTACCCAGTGAGCGGAGCTGGTTACATTTTCTGTCACGCCCCTTGTCCTGGAAAAGGAGGAACTGCAGCTATTGGATTGGCAGAATTTGTTTGGGGACGCCCTCCCTGCGTTTGGGGCCAGTAGTTGGGGTGGCGTGGGGGGTGGGGGATGGTGACGACAAACGAGGGTTTGTTGATGCACTCAGTGGGGTCTGAGGGCAAACATTAATGGGGAGTATTCGCTCAATAATGCCTCTAAAGCTCAGATGGCGCAGGTGACAGATGGACAACGGGAGCTGCCCTACCGGCACTGGAATGGTATGGCCCCCACCACTACACTGTCGCTCAAGCTGGGGAGGGGGCGGCGGGTAAAGTGTCCGCTCTCGTACTATCGGTGTCAGTTTCAGTTTGCCTGCAGGGGGGTGGGACTCACCGGCTCGAGTCGTACGGCACCTGATGAGCGTCAAAAGCTGCTGTGGTCTTTTCGGCTCTGAGGTAGAGATGCTGCTGCTGTTCTGTTCACCCTGCTGCCAGTCCTGCTTTAAACCGCCTGCATGTATGTGTGTATAAGTGCTACGAACCATAGTCCCTTCATGCCATGTTCTTCCACGCTATTGTCAGCCCCGGCTATTGTCCGGTGCAGAGGCGCGTTCAGCTAGCATGCTCATTCCAGAGACGCGCCCATTATTGCCTTGCCCCTCTGAAGTTCTGTTTATCAATCTTGTGGCACACTTTTATTTTATTCCAGGATGTCTGTGGTCCCTAAAATGCCTGCTGTCAAAGTCAAGCTTATGAGTGAGATTGTTGTGTTAAGCCTTTAAAAGACGCTGCTTTGTTAATTGGTTTATTCGTGAGTCCCCTCCTCTGTCAAAATACTGTCCTTAATGGGCAGCAGGTTTCAATGGGTCAGCCACGTAAACAAAAATGTGCCGCTTCATGATTGCGCCTTGCCCCATCCTGCCCCGCCCTGCCCGTTTCCGCCACTCCGACAGCCCTGTTCACCCTCACCATGGCATGACGGTCCTGGGACGTCTCCACTTGGGCCTGGGGTGGCTGGGTGCTGCCTGGTTAGAGACTGTAGCTGGTTCCTTATGACTAAACGATAAGGAGGCAGACCGACGTGTTCAAGAAATGGGACCAGTGTTAAGAGTAGCTGCTCCGTAATGTGATCTGTGCTGAAATTAGACCGTCATGTGCTCCGCATTGCGACGAAGGCAGCGTGATTTTAGTAAGGAACAGCAATGGGGGTGAGTGATCCGGGAGGACGGCAGGCTCTGCCTCCCTGGAAGCTGCTTCTGGGCCGTGACTCTGACTTCCAGCCTGATGGGGCTACGGAGACGGCTGTGTTACAGCCGGGGTATGTGAGGGCTGCTTGCCGGATAAAAGGCCCGCTCGTCACCTGGTGGCCTGCGGCTCTTAGCGCCCTCTGGATGCAGCTAGATGTTGTTTCAGGCTGCAGGATATTTGAGGGAGCGCATAGCACACCTAAAAGGGGGAGCCCCACGCTGGAGCTTCCCTGCTGTGCTGAGGAAACCCCTCCCCTGTCCGCTGAGTGGCCCTTGGGCATCGTTGTAGGTCGGCGAGGACCCCCTCCCCCTTCCTGCGCTTGGGCCCTGGCGGGCGGGCGGGCGCGTGCTGTGGTGGCGGCGGCGACGGTGGGGATCCCCGGGGGCAGAGTCAGGCTGGCAGCAGGAGGGGGCCTGTCTGCCCTCCCGCCCTGATTGGCGGCCCTTCTTCCCGGCCCTTCCTCCCGGGGTTCCCGCGTCAGGTCACAGCCCAAAAATAGCAACAGGCTCTGTTTGGAGCGTGGGAAAATGGGGGGTGGGGGTGGGGGGGAGCGCGGCTTTGGGGCCGTGGCCAGCTGCCACATCGCAGCTTTCTGTGGGAAGCACTTGGCCCCCTTCCAGGTTTTTTTCTCCTTTTAAATGTATTTTTTCCCTCCAACACTCCTCTAGTCATGCTCTGCTCTGACTGGCACATGAGCCGCTCACTGGGGGCGGGGGTACATGGTCTCAGACTACCCCCCCTCCCCCCATGCCCAGCCCTGCTGGCAGCGCGTGTGAGCCGCCGTAGGCCCGGCCTGAGCGCGTAGCACCTCTCACACGCTGCTCTAAGCTGCACACCCCACTCTGGAAAATCCATCTGAACATTAAATGTTTAATTCCATATGTATTATACATATTACTGCTTTTATTGCTGTTTTGTCTGTGGAGTAATGGTGGATTTGACTGTAATATTGCAACTTTATTATAGAACATAATGGCACTCATATTCGTCGTGTGCCGTTCAGTACATTATTTTCAGTTCGGTATGCACAATGAAACACATGAGAACGAGTAGACGCTCAACACAGAGAGCATTATGCTAATTGTGGCGGTGAGATGATTATTGGAAATTCTGGTTACAGTCAGTCGTAATCAGCAATTTGGGAACGTTTTGGTTTCCCAAAAAAGTGCGAAAGCACAGGGGAGAGTGTAGTTCATAAGATCAAGACTGTCTGCTCGGTTATACCAGACTTTGATATGTTGCTGGAGACACATCCAACTCATTAATTTGAGACGACTTCGTCCGGTTGTGTGTACGACAGGAACAAGGCAGAAGAGGAGCAAGGAGCTTCTGAACAGACTGAACAGACAGACAAACAAGGCTAAAGGGGTGTTTATCCCTACTCACATGCAGCCATACACGATAGCAGGATTTTCACACAGGATTTTCTTCATTATGATTATTTAAAAAATTTGGTGTAATTTCGAGTGGGAAGCTTTACTGGTTTCACTTGCTGCTCTGTCCTGGAGTGGACATTTAAAGGGGCTGCAGGCTTCAGTCATCAGGAAGGAGGAGGTATTTTTTGGTGTTTTCCGTGCACATGGCTCCATCTTTGCTTCTGTCCTGTCTGGTTGCAGGCCTAACTGCCCCTTCTTTTTTTTTCAGGACCTATCGGGCTCCATCGACGACCTGCCCACGGGCACGGAGGGTGCACTCAGCCCTGGTGTCAGTACCTCGGGCGTGTCGAGCAGTCAAGGCGAGCAGAGCAACCCAGCCCAGTCACCCTTCTCCCCCCACACGTCCCCCCACCTGCCCGGGATCCGCGGACCCTCACCGTCTCCCGTGGGCTCCCCTGCCAGCGTGTCGCAGCCTCGCTCGGGGCCTCTGTCCCCTGCTGCTGTCCCAGGTGGGTCTGCGAGATCGTCCTGAACACGGCCTCTGGAGCGCTGCTTCCGGACAGCTCCCTCACTGGCTGGAGTAATAAACCAAGCAGAAAGGGCCCCTCTTGGAGACTGGGAATGGGCCAGCAGCTCCCCCTAACTCTGAGCGGTTCTGTCACCTAGGGAACCAGATGCCCCCAAGACCGCCGAGCGTCCAGTCAGATGGAATCCTGCACCCTTCCATGAGCCAATCAACCATGGGCCAGGACAGAGGTGAGGAACATCTCAGCTGGGCTCCTTGGTTGTGTTTGGGGGAGCTTTGGGTGACATGCTGCTAAATGCTCCCCCCTTCCCCATGCAGGTTTTATGCAGAGGAACCCCCAAATACCTCCTTACGGGTCGCCCCAGTCTGGCTCAGCCTTATCTCCTCGCCAGTCTTCAGGAGGCCAAATGCATCCTGGGATGGGGTCGTACCAGCAGAACTCCATGGGCAACTATGGTCCTCAGGGCGGCCAGTATGGGCCTCAAGGTGACGTCCCATTCAGGCTGATGGCCTGGCTCTGATGCACAGAGCGAGCCCCTTCAGCCCCATCAGTGGCACTCTGCAAGCAGCCAGCTAACTTGGCTCCTCCTCCTCACAGGTTACCCCCGGCAGCCGGGCTACGGCGGCATGCCCAACGCCAGCTACCCCGGCCCTGGCATGGGTGGCTCCATGAACCCCATGTCTGCCCAGGGAGGAGGGGCGCCCTATGCAGGCATGCCCCCGGGACGCATGGGGCCCTCACAGATGGGGCCAGGGCAGATGGGACCCGGACAGATGGGTGCACGTCCCTATGGGCCCAACATGGGGCCTAACATGGCCCCCAACATGGGGCCTGGCATGGGCACCATGTCACCTCAGGTGGGCTCTGGGATGTGCCCTCCCTCAGGCGGCCTCAACAGGAAGCCCCCGGAGTCGGCTGCTGCGGCCATGCAGCATCCATCCAGCAACTCCATCCACAACAGGTGAGCCCTTTGTTCCCACGTGTGACACGGAACACCTGCGTCTTTACAGCCGTTTGAACGTCAAAATACGAATCCCTGGGATGGCTGCTAGGGAGCCATCTGGTGTACCTGCAAGCTCTTACTAGGCAGAAGGGCTCAATTCCTGACTGGGGACCAGCCTTGTGCCCTAATCCCCAGTGTCAACGAGAGGATTTCAGGAATTGTCGTGCACTAAGGGTCAAATGGGCTATTCTGTTTGTTGAAGTATCTCTGTGTTCCGGGCCCTGGGACACTCCTGAGTCGGCCCATTTAAGCGCCCGGCCATGTTGGGGCAGGGGGCTGCAGGGCAGGGCTGCTTTATCGTAGAAAAAGCAGGAATCCAGCTGAAAGTTGCTCTCCTTCCCACCTTGCCCTCATGACAAGTCCCTGGAGCCGACCTAATGCACAGCACCTCCTTCCCACAGGCCGCCTGGCTACCCCAACATGTCACCGGGCATGATGGGTACAGGCTCCCCCTACGCCCCCCCTATGAACAGCATGGGAGGCATGATGAACCCGCAGGGAGCCCCCTACCCCATGGGCAGCAGTATGCCCAACAACTCCGTGGGTGAGTCCTGTCTGCGAAGCTGATGCCGCCTTTGCTTCACCCGCTGGTCCGTCAGCCGGTAGCTATGCTGAGCGCCTGCTGGACAGCCTGCAGGCCGGAGTGCTGGTTACCGCTGCGATCTTGCACATGGTATGGGAGTTTGCTAATCTACCGAAACTTCAGACAAGTCAATTTGACACACACTGAGGCTTGGCTGTCGGTGGCCCCGCCTGCAGTATGATTAAATATGATTATATTGTGATATCAATTGGGGGGGGGCACGAGTGACTTTCTGTCTAATGGGCTCTGAGCAGTTTTCCTTACCGCACAACAGGCATGGCTCCTAGCCCGGAGTTTGGCCTTGACGTGAAATTAAACCAGACCCAGAAGATGAACAACAAAGCGGACGGGACTTCAAAGCCGGAAACGAAATCCAAGGTAGTTACTGTAATACCTTTAGTTAACACCGTGTGTGGAGAGTGTTTCTTCCCAAGTGGCTTTAGTCCAGCGGGTTGTGAGCTTAATGTCGTGTGCAGTGCCTCTTGGGGCTGCAAATCCAGACCCTCAGTTATGCCTGAATTTCACTTCTCCACACGGTCCTACTGTTCTGCTCCTTTCTCCTCCTACACAGAAGTCCAGCTCCTCCACTACCACCAATGAAAAGATCACCAAGCTGTACGAGTTGGGCCCGGAACCCGAGCGGAAAGTGTGGGTGGACCGTTACCTAGCCTTCATCGAGGAAAAGGCCATGGGCATGAGCAACCTGCCCGCCGTGGGCCGCAAACCGCTGGACCTCTTTCGCCTTTACGTGTCAGTCAAGGAGATCGGTGGCCTTACACAGGTAGGTCCCGGCTGTGGACACTGCAGCCTCAGTGAGACTTTGACTGGACCTAATACCTGCCTGAGTTTTGATGTGAATGTCTTGCAATTTAGGCCTGTCACTATCATTACATTATTGATTTCTCACACGACATATGAACATAACCTCCATTAACTTTCCTGACCTCGGCATTGTCAAATTGTGTTTATACGAGTGCCGTTTAGCCAAGCCCGCTGTTTCGGCCCCCTTGTCTGCTCTGTTGCAAGCGTGACTCATGGCTGATTCAGACTTCACGTGAAAGCGATTGTGCCGCAGCACACGAGTGCTGGACCGTCCGTGGTCCTGAATGTTCATACTTCCAGCTGCTCACAAGTCACGTTTATTAAGTGTGGTATGCATGTGCTATAGGAATAAGTAGGAATTTTACTAAAACTATCCATGCATTATATACCTATAATATGCAAGACATTATAAGTATATATAATCATTAACAAAAATGTTTCCATAAACTGAAATAAAATTTAACAACAACTAAATGACAAGTACAAATATTGGTTCCATAAACGAATAAAAACAAATGTCAAATATTCATCAGATTCTCATCACAGTTTTCAAGTACTTTATAGCTAAAGTAATGATTCTTCTTTTGGCCTTAAACAATATAAACACAAACATTTTCAAAAAACAAGACGATTTTGCTGATGCAAAAACATACACGGGTATATGGTGCTGCAGTACAAACGTATTTACGTTGAGTTCGTAGCCATCTGGAAGTCTTTATAATCTTGTAGTGAGGAATCGTATATATTCCACACTTTCTCCATCAGTCATTCTTCAAATACTTTTTTGTTATTCTGATTGTAGAGGGTAGAAAAGATCTTATCGAGGTTTGTTTGGGTCACTGAGCCAAGCCTCTGTAAAACTGGTTTGGCAATATATTGCCTGTAAAGAAACAAATGATGCTATTCTGTGCCAAATGTTTAATATATAATGCATTTTGTTAATGGAGCCTGAGAGTCCATTTTGTCTATTTAGGATTCTTAAACACATTTTTGACATTTAATTCATAAGAACGTTCAGACAGAATTGGAAAGTTCATTGCTTTTTGTAAGGGTGTACTTGCCGTATTATGCTGTTACATTATCATATCAGTGGTATGAAATGATCTCAAAATGACAGTATTGTTTATTGCAACTATTTCTGGGACAGTATATCGTCCAACAGAAGGAGTTATCGTGACAGGCCTTCTACAGCTCATATAAGGTCTACACCCAGGCTTTTCAGCACCTTTTCTGTGTGTTTCCACATTCTTCCTTCAGGCAGAGACTGCTATGGATGCAAATTTATTTTTAATTTTTTTATTAACAATGAAAAGTCAACTTGCTGTACTAAGCAGATTTTTCTTCAATGCTGAGCTGCTTAAAGATTCCCCCATATGTTACTGAGCATGTGTGTTTTTGAAAGAGCAGACTTGCAGGTTATGTGGTGGTAAGAAGGACCTAATTGTAAGAGTTGAATTGTGTCATTGGATAGAGCTGTGTGCACTTGTGCGATCAGTCTGTTTGGGGCCCTTCCACTGTCTCCCTGCATCTGTGTTCTTGCGGCTGGATTTTTGTTTATTCAGGGGCATTTTTTTTGCAAGGCATCACATGCTTTTAAACTTAAGTTTCACGAATGTGTCCCAATAGTTCACCTTGCATACCATGAGTAATATGTTGCATTCCTTGACATGTTTTGGGACATCATGGAATTTCTGGGAACTAGTTGTATAGATTTGCTTTCACATGCTGATGTTGCATCTCTAATTTGTGGTTTATAAGCCCTTCCTTTATATATAATGTGATATAGGAACACTTTTATACACAATGAATATACAGTTAACAGATACTTCAAAAAAAATTCCACAAAGTGAATAAAAACAATGGGTCAGGGAACAGAGGCACACGTGCCATTTTGAAGACGACGCAACTGAAATTAAACAATAGATACTTGCAGCACATAAGAAGTGGATAGGTATAGAGAGGGAAAAATGCAAGACATTCGATTTAGGCATGCATTTAAGAAATGACATGAGCTGTGCTGTATTTGCGACTTTATTGGGTGATACTAATTATCAATACGATGGGGAAAAAAAAATCTAACTTCCAAATGGGTGTAATGCCTCTGAGTATTGTAGTTTTTGGCTGGCTGGCTGTAGGACTCCGCTTTGCCCTGGTCTCATTTATAAAGTGTGTCTCTGGCAGAGGACTAGAAACTGGATTATTGTCGAGAACTAAGGAAGCATTTCACCATTGTGTGTGTAGGTGGCTTTCAGCTACTGTCAGTTTTGGTGGGGTTGCTTCTCTGACTCCACTTCAGAATAAAAGCAGCCTGGGGGCTAGCTCTGTTTCCTTTGGGGTGGGGGGGGGGTGCAAAAGGTTGAACTCCTACAATAAAAGGTTGTTTCAACACGGCTGTCTGTTATCCTGCAGGAAATGTTGCTTATTTGCCGGAAGTGCTTCTGCCCATCAAGCAGGCTTCTGAACTGATGGAGATTCTCGTGGCATCTCTGACAGTCTCGCTGAAATTCAGTGTTTTGGGACAATGTTATTTTGAAGCATTAAAAATATAAGATGGGCTGATAATTACTGTACAAAAGGGTCTGTGGCTACAGCATTGCCCAGTTTGGTCTGTATTGCCTCTTGTCTGTGGCAGGATCAAATTTGTTTTTGTTGAGTACTGAGACTAATTTTGTGAGTCTAAATGAAATACGGGAATATTGTGGCTTCATCCCTTAAAACGATCGCTTTGTAAAGGCATGTGCAGCTTTGTGTTTTCGAGGTCACCTCGTCCAGCTGTATCCTGAATCACATCCTGTCTTTGATCTTAGGTCAATAAGAACAAGAAGTGGCGGGAGCTGGCCACCAACCTGAGTGTGGGCACGTCCAGCAGCGCCGCCAGCTCGCTGAAGAAGCAGTACATCCAGTGTCTGTACGCCTTCGAGTGCAAGGTGGAGCGTGGCGAGGACCCGCCCCCGGACATCTTTACCACGGACGCCAAGAAGAACCAGGCTAAGATCCAGCCCCCTTCCCCAGGTCGGTGCTGTGGTTACCCTGCTTCTTTGGGAGTTGGAAACGTGCTGTTGAGCTGCTTCTTTTTCCACATGTGCTCTGTGTCTGTCTTCTCGGTCACAGCTTGATTGAAGCCAGAAGGAAGCATTTATGTTTGTTAGACCACGTTATTCTGTGTTAAACGTGCAGCAATTGCACACAGGACAGGTGACAGGGGCTGCACAATTTCTTAGGCGCCCACTGTGTGAATTTATTCCTATGTGTCGTTAAATCCTTGTGATGGCATGCCTCTGGCTTTTCCCTGTCAGTCCTGGCCTCAGCAGGTTCTGCACTGCTGTTTCTGATGGAGAGGGGGTGCTGGGCATGTGCTGAGGGGATGGGAGGGACTGCGTGGTTGGGATTGTAATGGGATTCCTCTGGTTATGTAAGTGTCGTTTGTAAGAGGGAGTCCCTGCCAGAAGCCATGTCGAGGCATGGGGGGGTGGGGGCTTTCCTAAGGGGCCCCCCCAGAGAATTGTGTAGAGCCAGAGAATGATGAATGGGTGTTTGCGTGTGTGTGTGTGTGTGTGTGTGTGTGTGAGGAAGTGGGGGGTCGGCCCAGCCTGGCCCAGGCATCCTTCCTCCCCGCCCAGCACATGGAAGAGCTTAGGGGATCTTCTCACCTCCTCG
>JAABNY020000136.1:25917564-25931353 GCA_015164015.2 Brevimyrus niger
TTTTTTTTTTTTTTTTTTTGCAAAAACACCCCGGGTTCCCCCGTTTTAAGGCCCCCCTTTCCCCCGCCCCCCCCCCTCCCCCCCCCCCCCCCCCAAACACTTATCAAAGGAAGGACGTCACGAACCTGGAATGGACGTTGTTTCAGCTGTTCAGCGAATGGCGCCGTAAAATTTAATGCCGCAGAGATGGATGGGAACCCCTGGCCAGGAGTGTGCTGCCCTTTTTTTTTTTTTTTAAAGAAAGAAAAAGATGGAGAAAAAAAATTACAAAAACAAGACTGTAACCAAAGTTGCTGTATCGTTTACAGTGAGTTTGGGGATAACTGTGCCCTAGCTCTCCCCAGGGGGGAGCACGACCAGTACAATTTTATGGTTCATATTTGGAGGCTTAAAACAGACTTTTGGACTTTCTTGTGGTATAATTGCTGTAACTTGGACTCTATATTCTGCCCTACATGAACCAGGTTATCGGCTGTGAACAGACGTCTGTGCAGTAGATTGTAGGACTTTTTTCTGTACTGTACACGTTAAAAAAACAACTGTAAACATACTGTAATAATACTGTTTCACACTGAGAAACGCTGGCTTGGCCGCAGAACTGTAGTTTTTAAGAAATGTTTTTAGTTAACATTGAAGAGAAAAAAGGCTTTCCCCCCAAAGTTTCGTGAACCTACAACACCCTGACCTCTTCTCTTTAACCCTTGATTGTATGGATTGACCCTTAAAAAGAATCACCTCTTAGGACTCGTTTTCAACTTAAGACGCAGCCTTGGCTGCTGTGTATATATGACGTTGTACAATAATTCCACTTTCTCCTCTCTCTCCCTCTCTCACCATCTGATGCTCTTCATCCTTTTTATCTAAGAAGAATAAAAGATTAAACACAAGTTGAACTCCTTGCATCAAATCCCAGAGTGTGCTAATTTAAACCTTAATGCTCTCACGCCACCCTTTACATAGGGATATGCACAGCTTGAACATAACCATACTCGGAAAATAAAGATAAAAAGCTGCTGTCTTCTCCTGTGACCACAGCAGATAACTTTTCCAGTTGAGATGTGGAGATCAGAGGGAAAAAAAGAAAAAGAAAAAAAACATACCAGGTTGCTTCACTTTGTACAACCTAACAAAAACCTCATGGAGAAACAAATTTTAGATTTTTTTCCTTCAGTGAGATGGATCCTGCATATTTGTATTTCAGACAATGTAGCTAAAAACTCGATGTAAATTCCTCCTTTTCCTTTTTTGGCTTAATGAATCATTTATTCAGTATGAAATCTTTATACTATATGTTCCACGTGTTAAGAATAAATGTACATTAAATCTTCGTAAGACGTTTGTTATTGTTCTTTCGTTGTGGTGGCCCGGCAGTGCTATCCTCGTCGGTAGGGACTGGGAATTGTCATGCTGTGTGTAAAGGTCAGCCTGTTAAAGCTGCTCCAGAGCTGAATCTCACACGGACTTGCTGTAGTTGATTAATCTAAGCTGAAAAGTGGCATTTTCATTGAGCTATGCGATTAGCCTGCGGGACAGACTCGGCCGCTCGCATTGATAAATGAATGGACAAATGAGGCCGATATTACTGACCTGCGTCGGGTGAGGAAGCAGGTTTTTGTAATTCTTGAAAGAGATGTCAGCTTCGCTTTCCAGTATCTCGTTGGATATTTATTTTCATCGTTTTTTTCCCAGTCAGCATAACACTTCAGCACGTCTCCATCTCTGCTTTCCTGGCAGGTGATGAATGGTAAAGCGGGCCCATGATTGCCTCCGCCGGCGTGTCTGTGTCCACCACCTGCTTCACACGCAGCTGACCCTGTGAGCTTATCGGCCCTTTCTCTAGGCCCTTAGGCGTCTTTGAAGCAACCGCTAAATCAAGTCCAAGGCCAGTCTCCCCGTCTCTCGTAGGAATGGCAGTTTTTTTTTATATTATTATTTAAAGACATTTATAGGGTCTGATACGTCAGTGATATATTGGTACTAGGCAGTAGACGCGATCTACAATATTTATTTATGCAATTTTTATATTCGTTATTTAAGGATTTTCAGCTTAAATATAAGTATAGTTGCGTATCGGGGTGACGCCATGGAGAATTCTGACATTTTGTTCACAATTTTTACAAGGGAAAATTACATAGCCTATATGTTTGTGCCCCCTCCTCAAAACATTTTGCCACGGAAACAGACGAATCATGTCTCGGATAACGTATTCATTTTAATCTTCTCAATGTTAAGTGCGCACAGATATACACATATACACAGTGCGCATAGATACAAACATACACATTTTATATATGGCTTACGGTATAATCTGTTTTATCAGATCTCACGCATCTGCAGTAAGTGATTCAATTAAGATTCCTACATTTATACTAATTAAACGCACAAAGTTGCTTGTAATTACAAAATGTTCTTTTTAAGAAAAACGTTTGATCGCTGCTGCTAAGCTGTTTCCACTGCGGTTGATGAGTTAAAAAAAACTTTTTTAAAACGTTCATAATCGAACGTATAGAATATGTTCTTTTATGAGATTAAGACTAACCGCATCATAGAAATTCAGTATTAAGTTCAGAGCGCCGCCAGATGGTGGAGCTCCGTCATAACAATATGCTGATATACTGTGATTACTTCCCGGAGACTCATTGGTCTGCTGATGCAGCGCGAGCGCACTTCCTGCTGCGCGCAAGCACGTGTTTATTACGTACGTTCATAGGCAACCACGTGCGCGTAAGAGGCATGCGCATATCTTTCAGGAAGTGAAAAGACGCTAGACAAGAAATGGTATTGCGTTGAAAATTTTAACGTAACTATATTTTGTAAATTTCTTACTGTTGATTTATTTATTTATATTTATTTACGCCACTTTTATTAAAATACGAAGCGTTTTCCACAAACACTATTTCTTTATGTCTCGCACTATTTGGAAAGGGATTAGCAAAGCAATTTTGCCTCCTTTACAATGGATCTAATATATGGTATTGAATTATGTTTGAACAACAGCGCAGCTTCTGTTACCGCTTGTTGAGCTACGGTGGTTGGGATGAGAGCGTACTGCTCTGTACTCGTGTATCCGTTGGACAAAATAATTAAACCGAAATGGGAATTAAGATAGTGGTTCGGTTTGCAGCCTTCACAAGAGTCCTTGCTCTGCTTTTACAGGTAGAATCTGCTGTTTCCTTCGGCGAATGTTAGGTCCTTTACTATAATGTTAGTTCTTCACTAGAATAACAATTTCCTGTTATGGGTAAAAGAGCGCATGAACTTTTGTTTAAGTGTGTGTGTGGACACTTTGCATTTATACTTGCTAAACTTAAACGGAAAGGGAACAAATGACACCGAGACATTTCAGAAGGTCCTCAAAAGATTTTTTTCGTACCCTAGCTTTTTTCCCGACTCAATTTATGTCTGCATTTAGGCTAAAGTGTGATTGAGTCTGCATGCTTTTTTCTCTTTTAGGCAGTTTTTAATGCTGTGATCCCTGATCATACTGCGGATGCCTTTAGTCCTCCTCGACTAGAAGACCCATTGCTCCTGGACAGTCTGGTGCAGACTCTCTTTGGGGGCTTGTCCCGGTGGGACGCTGAGCACTTCCTCTTCATCGCGGAACGTGGCTACCTGTATGAGCACAATTTTGCCTTTTTCCCCTTGTTTCCTGTCACCCTGAGGACGTTGGCCGGCGTCCTCCTCTGGCCCCTGGCTGGCATACTGACGGCACGTGGACGGCTCCTCCTGGCTGTAGTGCTGGCTAACTTTGTGTTCTCTGTCATTGCTGCTGTGGCCCTATATAGACTGGGCTGCCTGGTGCTAGGAGAGCGACGTCTGGCCTTGCTCTCCAGCCTTCTCTTCTGTCTCTCCCCAGCCAATGTCTTCCTGGCTGCTGGCTACTCTGAAAGTCTGTTTGCTGTGCTCACCTTCAGTGGTCTATGGATGCTGGAGACTGAGTGTCCTTTCACTGCCAGCGTGCTCCTTGGTCTGGCTACTGCTACTCGGGCCAACGGCCTGGTCAATGTTGGGTTTCTGCTGTATCTGCCACTGCGGCGGGGGTTTGTCCAGGCCATCGCTGTCAGCAAGGGGGCGGGGGGACTGAGTGGGAGTCACCACTATATCTTGATTTCCCTACGTTTCCTGTTCACCGCTACCTTGGGCTCTGCCATCATCGTGATTCCCTTTGCTGCCTTCCAGTATTATGGATACCAGACCTTCTGCACACCCTCTCTCCTCTCAGACACCATATGTTCGGCCCTTCTTGACTTGGCTCAGGTTAAAGGTTACAGGATTCCAGGTGCAAACGGACCTTTTCCCAGCTGGTGTTCCTCACGCCCACCATTGCTCTACTCTTACATTCAGGATGTGTACTGGGATGTGGGATTCCTGCGCTATTTTCAGCTGAAGCAAATACCCAACTTTCTACTGGCACTACCTATGGCCACGTTAGGTGTGGCTGCAATTAAGAGCTATATTTCAGCCAACCAGGACCTGTGCTTGAGGCTGGGACTCTGGGGTGGTCAGCTAAAACCGCAGAAAGACATGCCTTCTGGGTACCACAACCCAAAGGTTTTTGTGTACATGGTGCACCTCACTGTCCTCTTGGCCTTTGGCGTGTTCTGCATGCATGTGCAGGTAAGGATCCTTAAAAAGATGTTTTTCCTTCTCAGAGTTAGTAATAGTCTAGTCCTTTCCCTGTTTTTTTCCACTCACCTTAATCTGAAAGAAAAACTTGCATTATGATTTAGCTCATAATGTAGGAGTAGGTTTGATTTAGGTTTATATGCTGCCACGGTTTTATGCACAAGGCGTGGGATGTATGGAAAATATGACAGTTTGGCAATATGGGATAATAATGGTGTTTGTAATTATACAAACATAAGTACGCATGAGTTTCTTGATCGTGAGTTTTGGATCCGAGTCGTGTTCTGTGTACCGACCCAGTCATAGTGTGGCTGGTTTACTTAATTCTAGCTGGTAAGGATTGGAGAAACGGTATAAAGTTAGGACACATTCAATGGCTTGCATGAATAGATAACTGCCTTTAAGTTGCATGTTCCCATTTCTACCTCTTCTCCAGGTTCTGACCCGATTTCTTGCCTCTTCGTCTCCTGTGATCTATTGGTTCAGCGCGCATCTTCTGCTTTGTTATGAGCCCTTGTTGCAGGAAGATGGACCCTCTCCTGATGGCACAAGACAGGATCGTAAGGACTGCCACCCACGCCTCTTGAGAGCAGACTCTGGAGTTCTGCCCCACAATCCTTTGACTTGGCTGCTGTTTCATGGGAGGACTTACTCGCCTATAACCCGCTGGGTGCTTGGCTACTTCATCTCCTATTGGCTGATAGGACTGGCGTTGCACTGCAACTTTTTCCCATGGACATGATGCTGGATGTGAAGGTGACTCTTGAACAGCAAGCATGTGAAATGTCCAATTTTTTCACGGCGGTCAAGAAATGCATCTCAGCACAGTGTCACAGAAACATTGGCAGCTCCATGGAATTATGGAAATAACGAAGTAGCTTTCTGCCCATTAGAACAATATGGAGTATTGGTGCGAAAATCCTGTAGTTAGAGAATAACTGAAGGCAGCATCTGTGTTTTAGAAAAGAATAACTGTATAGAACTTACTTTCAGTGCCTGACTCTGACTGCTGGCTTACAAATCAGGAGTTTTGCAGCCTTGCCTTTTGGAAAATTGTTTATGGTGTCATTTAGCATCTTGGGTGTAGGAGAGTGGGAAAGGAGGCATGACAGTTTTCGGGGAACTGCTACAGTCAGCATCCAGTGGTGTAAATGGGTAAGATGCAATGTGAACTGCATACAGATGAGTATAGCAAAGTCTCTGCCTTCCCATTTGCTGTGTTTCTGGTCTGTTCATTCTGATTATTGGTGCAATATGTCCAGTCAAGCTGAGAGGAGTATTTTGTTCTCATGAGGTTTATCATGCATCGTCTGGAATAAATGCGTTTTTTTTCCTTTATTTTTTATAATGAATAAGATATGTTTTTGCAATATAGAGCATAAATGCCTTTTTGATTACACCTGAAGTGCATTGTTGGGTTCTACTGACCTCTAGTGGTTGTTTTAATTGTTACAACTAAAAGCAGTGGTCAATTTAGCTGCTTAAAAACAAACTTAAGTTGGGAAGATCTTGTAAAACGGATGATTACAAATGAGCATTTTTGCCTGTCATCTCTGTAGCAACTGTCTTTGTTTTATATATGTACATACATTTTGCAGTTTTATTAAGCTATACAGTGTTCTTCAAAAGTGCTTACAGCGCACCCAGATTTGCAAGAGTTTAACTGAGTGAAGTTGCAGTTCTGCGTCATCTTGCATCTAAATCAAATTAAAGGATAAATCGAGGTATTTAACATAGTAACCTTAAAGTTATGGTAGAAATTGGTCTTGTAAATTGAATAGAAAGATCGTGGGTACTTATATGAGCTCTTAAGTTTAGTGCCTAATTCAGAGACCCGGGGCCTTATGTATAATGACATGCATAGAATAAACACTAAAACATGGTGTACGGACAAAACTAGGAATGTGTGTACGTAAGAAAAAATCCAGATGGACAAAACTGTGCGTAAGCACAGATCTATGCACCTTCCCTTTATACATCCCAATGAGCATGAAATTTTACGTATGTGAATGAGCCCTCAGCCACCCCCCGACCCGCCCATATTTATGTATATTTGCATATGTATATCTGTATAAATACCCACTTTGTTCTATGTTTTTCTTAAACAATAATGGATAAACCACGTGAGAAGAAGTATTTCAGCGAGTGCGAAGTGGAGGTCATGTTAACAGAAATCGAGAAAAGAAAAGTGATATTAGGTGGTTTAAGTGGCATCAGCAATAAAACGAAAGTTGATGCGGCACAGCGAGTCAATTAAAAATGTTGGGTCCGAAATGTGCATGGTGGCAGAAATTAGGTGGTCAGACATTAAAGTCGATTTGTAACCGTAAGAGTCTTTACTGCACAGGCGGAGGTGCTCACCGGTCTTTCCCAGGCATCGCCAACGGCCTTTAAGCTGCGCTACAGTGAGCTCTACCGCCACCCGAGCCCGAGAATGGGCATCATCATAACGCCGCTCTTCTTCATTCTGTGGGTTCGCGAGCGGCGTGAGAAGCCACGACTTCAGTGGGTACCCACTGTCCCCTAATTAGTTGTGAAATGGTTAAATCAAACAAAGCTTACAGTATTGGGCCAAATAATGAAATGGGAAAAATCTTACAGCGCAGCCAGCCATCACCAACGTCCATGCATTAATGAGACGCATGTGTGAATTGCTCATACTTTGTATATTAATAGAATGAAAGTGTTTTCTATGTACATAAGCAAATTCGTTCTCTGAAGGTGCCTTCATAGAAATGTGTGTGGAAAATCGGACATCGCTGCAAATGGTGTTTTAATCTTTGCCTGTTCTAACACAGTTTCTAGGAAACTGTGACAAGAGGATTATGCTGTCCCATACAGCTTTACTGAGAAATACCAAGTCGGTCTGCAAGTTCTCGCTGAGAAGCACCTGTGGCTAAGAACCTGAGAGTGGACAGAACTTGTACAGGAACAGGTATCCCATAGTGCAATTCCTCATCGTCTGCCTTTGTAAGGCCGGGCCCAGTTTAGCACACAGCTCCACATTGCTCTTGAAGATCTGAATTGACTTAGAAGCCAGTCATCGTCATGGGCCAAGAAATCACTATGATCCCTGAATATGTGCTCTATTCTAATTCTTTCATAAGCTATGTCTTCCGATAATGCAAGAGCTGCCGTGGTAGGTGTAATAGTTCGGTCATTTTCTGCACCATTTTATTTTTACAAATTGATTAAAAATCTGGTGCCCTACATTTGTAAACAACATACAATTAATGTCGGTGTATGTGATAAAGTCAGCGTCATGATTGCGAGTTTAAAAAGAGAAACTCGACGTGAGCGTGGAAACGATCGTACGCAACATTTTTGGGCGTACGCACCATTTACATATGAGGCCCGAGGCATTTTGATCTCGGAGGTTGATGATGGACAATCAGAGGGTGGCCAGTGCTGGCTGGGCTTGGCCAATATTACAGGAACCCCTGCTCTGCAAATTTTAGCGGGAAATACTGCAATTGTGTGGCTTTTCAAAATGCTGTTGGAATACCATATAATGAGGTACAATGGAATGAGCGAATGACAATACGGTGGCCTCAGACTGGGAATGCTCTGTGGTTGAGTCTTGGGGTGGATAGAATCTCCATTATCATCATCATCCATAAATGATGTATCGTCTCCATGCCAGGGGGCATTTGGAAGAGGCTGCAGTCTATCAAGATGTAACTGTTAATTCATTGGCTATGCAAGCGCCTAGGACCTCCTGTAAGAACCATGTCCAAGGTCATCACAAAATCCAGGACTTGTGGAAGTTCACTGAGTTTGGAATCAATCTCATTGTAGTACAAGCTAACTAGTAAAGCTCAGCAACTTCCTCAGTAGTTTAATGACCCAACCAACAAGATATGAGCACAGACACTGCTCAGTTCCTTAAGCATGAATTATACTTCTGCGTTGAACCCTCGCCATGACCTACACAAGTGGTCTGCGCTGTTGCGGCCGCTTATACTTGTGCATTGGTGTGCTTGTGTCGCTCTGCAATTTTATGGGGGGTCAAATCCTAGAATTGCCTCAGCTTATAAGCTTGTCCAAAGCAATTCTATTATCTATTAGAACACTTGGAAAACATGCTGGAGGAAGTAGTGTCTACTGCTGACCAGGTGAATGCACCATCTAGACTAAACCACTTTCCTCAAATTCCTGCTCTTCGAGTGAGGCACTCTGCTGTGCATCCAACGGAGAGGAACACTGACCAAAGGGCTGGATAAGACAGCAGTTCAAGATTTAAGCTTTGAGGTGGACTCACTATTCACTCACCGCTCTTGCCTCTCTGATCTGACAGAAGAATTGTGGCTGGGAGAATTGAGCCTCTCTGAAACTGAAATAATCTCTATGATCATGTAGGGCTTTTGGATGGAGATAGAGGAGAACAGGGCTGCATTTCTGTCCACAGATGGACCATCCTGAACAATAACATAGCTGGGACTTGCCATTCAGTCACAGAATCTTGTAGAGTTGACTTCAAATGGCCAAGAGAATTACATGCCTCAGATGTCAGAAGCACGCCCTCACCTTGCTATGATGCCTAGGGTGAAAAATCATTCCTCAAGAAACAGTTATTGTCCATGGCATTTTCAGTGAGTTCAAGGAACAGCTTGACAGCTTGGCCCAGAGAGGCATATAAGATTTTATAAGCTATCCTGAAGGAACTGAAAAAAAAAAAACGTCTGCTACACACAACACACTGGCCTAGCCCACACACCTAATGCAAAGATGGAAAATTGTTACCATTGTGAATTGGAGTACAAAGGAGTTACCAAACGGGCCAGCTGAATGTAAAAAAAGAAGTGCAACACGTCAGAGGTATTATAGGGAGACTGAAAAATACTTTTGTTCACGAGAACTTGGACATGAGTTGCAGAAATTAGTGTCTTAGCCAAACTTTGAGTGTCTTCAGGTGGTGAGATTGCTACCTCTCTTGGTGAATGTTAAAGGAAAATCATACGTTTCGTAACAACAGTATTTTTTAAAAACTCCAGAATTCTCTAAATTAGATATAGGCAAATGTGATATTAAAATGGTCTTGAGAAACATGCACAAAACTGTTGCTGTTAAGCTGGGGAACTTTTCTTGTCAACAGTGCAGATGTTCGGAGGATCAAATAACTGAAATAGTTAAAATGCCACTGACGATCTGGATGTTCTTGCGGACACTCATAAATCGGGGAGCGACTACGATGCATCATGACAAGTTTCCCCCCATGTTGAAGTGGAGGTGTGAAATCCCAGGCCTCCAAAGAAGCAGGTTTTTGAGAGAGTGCATTTTCTCAGAGACAAATGTCATATCAGGGAGGAAGACTTGGAGATGTGCTCAGTTCAGCCCTGTTGCAAGTTTTTCATTGGCAAACTCAATGTGCTGGACTTTCTCATTCTTTCTGGCACTTCTTGGAAACTACCGCAGAAAAAGTTTGTAGATAAGGTGATGGATCACTGCTTGCCCTTCCCAGAATGTCATCCACCAGATGAGGCTGTGCAGGATGTGCGGTCTAGGACTGTCAGAGAACAAGATCCAGATAGGGTATGGTTTCCAGGACAGAATTCCTGAGGATTCTAGATACATGGCCTGAGGACAAAAAAAGTCAAACAAACATTGAACTCCTTACCAAAGTCTCTGAACTTGACACAAGGTCATTATTTTCTGCTGATGACAGCTGTGCTCAGGAAGAATGATTTTCCAGTAACACATTAGGTAAGACTTTACTAAGTAGCAGATTTATCTGAAACAACATTACATGTGGTTGCTAATTGGCCCTATGTTTGACATAAAAAGGAACGCATATGTCTCATGAGAACTTCAAACAATTTACTTCATCTTCATATGAAATTGAAAAAAGCATGGTCTTATTTAATGCAAAATTATGTACCAGGACCAGAATGTAAGTTAGTCATGGGGGTTATAATACTTATAAAACTGAAGGATTAAAAAAACTTTTATCTATCCCCTTTGGAGTGTATATCAGTCAGTTAGGGATCTGTGTCCAGAAGGTTGTGAGTTTGAACCCCATGGCTGGCAGCGTAATCATATTACAGTTCAAATAGGCTCTGATTGCTTCAGAGACATGGTATGACCCTATACTATATCCTCATTTGGAGATCACCCCGTGAAGTAAAGTGCTACTGATTTATTTACTGCAGGTTAGGTTTCTATCTATTTCACAACACTCTCCAGATAATAACCACCATAGAGTACTGCCAGAGATTCTTGGTCCCATGACAACATATCATTGGGCCCCAACCCAACCCAGACCAATCCAATCCTTTTTAGGGTCCCAGTCATTCAGTGGCCTTGGAAAAAAAAACAGACCAATAGGAAGACAGGTAAGGTAGATTCCTGTTGTTCCTATTGGACAATCATTACATTTGGCTAAAGTTATCTAGCTAATGAATAAATGCCACTTGGAATATCCCTGTTCTGTTAAACCTGAGTGACACAAGGAAGCATAGCACACAAGAATATCTTTTCACTTGCCAAAATTTACAACTTTTCAGAGGAAACAGGACCGAATGAGGAACAGTATTTTATAGCATGTTTCGCACTTCCAGGGATAACTAAATCGAAAAGAAATACATTATGGATAGAACTGAAGAATAGCCACCTGTGTTTAATAACATACACGTTCAAAAAATGAAATAATGCATATTAAGTGTATGCATTAAGTGTAAAATGGTTTTTAAAAGGCAAATACCACGGTCTAGTAAAATATAGGAGAATGTGTAGGCTCAGGGAAATATGCATTTAAGACATTCAGTTAATTACTCGATTATACTCTGACTGGCAGGAATTAACTAATCCTGGCGGATCACGATTATCTAGATTCGATAAGGTCCTGCGTTACTGGTCTTTTATGCGTGAATGCGGTAAGTCCACGGGGGCCCAGAGCCGACATTGCTTTCGGCGAGTTGTACTGAAAGACAATTCTCATATAACGAAACGGGAAAAACATCTATTTATGTAGAATTCATTTTTAGCATTGGTGTGAGCGCCGGCATTGTACCCCAGTGATCGATCGCAGAAACGACCCTCACTTCCATGCGAAACTAAATCAACTAAGCACAGCTCCTACAGAAAAACTAATGCAAAGATACCTGCTGGAGTGTCGGGAAATCTGACGATGCGCCGACGTATGGACAAACCTGATTACCGTCATCAGCGGCACGCTATCAGAATATCACGAGAAACGCTCGACTAAATAACTTTCTCTGTGATGGGTGATTGAATGAGTTCCGAGTTGTGACATTTAGCACTCCATCCAACTTGATCTTCCAGTTAACCCCGAGAAAGGCGGTTAGTGCTACTCCTGGCTGCAAACACAGGTTTCATATTATATTCCAGTACGTCGCTGACATTCAGAAATCGCGTATTAAGAAGTATGCATCGTAGGATAAGGTGGGCTTCAGTAGCATCATTTCCGTGTGCGGTTTGTTATTGGAAGGAAGTGCGTCGGTAACGCTGCTCGTTGGTATTTGTGTCACTCGTCATTGATTGCACTGGCAAGTACTTTATGGGGGTCTAATGGGCTCAGAAAAACAGAAGACTGTAAGCCGAAGGTAACCCAGCCGCTCAAGCGATATTAATTCATTGTGTTCACTTTCAGGGGATGTCTGACCTGGATGGAATACACCCTGTATATTATTTTGTAATTGTGGAACTATTAAAAAGAAAAGCCGATTGTCTGGGGCGAAAAAATTATCAAAGGAAAAAATTAAAAGCTGTTGAAATAAGCAGATGGATAGCCGGACGGCCGCGATCACGCCCCCGCGGTCCGAGCAGCGCCCATGTGCCGGCAACCAGCGCCGATCGCGAAGGAAGTGGGAAGTTTTCCCGGGAAAGAACCGCTTCTTCTGCGACGGACGGATAATTGTCGCAAGACAAAGCGGCGTCCTGCCCGTCACCCTCAGCCTGATCATCTTCACCAGCGGCCTCTTCTTTATATTCGAGTAAACGCGCATCCGTCACAACTATTGGTCGTCTGTATCATAACTTTAATTTATCTCGGGCGAAGGCGCGTCATCGATATAAAGTACAGATTCACTTACAGCGAGGCCATTTTAATTAACTATATAAATTTGTCTCCTCTATAGACTTATTTAAATCTTATCGGGTCACCTGTTTATTAATAGGTTCTACACACCGTCGCAGTCATAGAATGGGCTACAGTCCCCTCCCTTGTTGATGACATGTCTCCATCCTTCTATATTCCAGCTGTCCTTTCCTGGTGGAACACCTGACCAGCTTCATTCCGGTGGTTGCGGGAGTGCTCTTCATCTTTGTGGTGGTCTCCCTCCTGCAGACCAGCCTCACGGACCCTGGAATTCTGCCCAGGGCGACCCCGGATGAGGCAGCCGACATCGAGAAGCAGATCGGTAAGGGAATGTGTTTGCAGGGGTAGGCGGCTGGTCCTGATGGCCACAGTCCAGAGGCTTTTAAAGGATTCTGTTGGATTGACAGCAGGCGGCTCACTTTCCAGAGAACCGCTTCAGGTAATATTCCTGGAGCTGAAATGCTATCCTGTGGCTGCCTTGAACAGGAGTTGGTCACGTCTGGCCTAATGTGTATGTACATGCAAAAGTAACCTGACATGTCTCTTTATTTGCCTCTGCCGAGTATTTAGGAAGAGCAGTGTTTAGTTAATACCTTTTCTCCAAAACTCTGTTTGTAACAGTGTGTCCTTGTCCTCTCGGAATGGTTTGGATGCCAAAGTGAAGCTCTGAATCAGTGAGGAAATAAGCAGTGCAAGTCATCTGAAAGTGATGGGGGTTAGCTCAGTCGTGTGCGACCACAGGAGGAGGCAGAGATGTGGTGTTCAGGTGCATGGGCTGGGCACCAAGCAATGGAGGAGGCGGTGTTCAGGTGCGCGAGTTGGGCCCGGCAATGGAGGAGGTGGTGTTCAGGCGCGCAAGCTGGGCCTGGCAATGGAGGAGGTGGTGTTCAGGCGCGCGAGCTAGGCCCGGCAATGGAGAAGGTGGTGTTCAGGCGCGCAGGCTTGGCCCGGCAATGGAGAAGGTGGTGTTCAGGCGCGCGGGCTTGGCGCGGCAATGGAGGAGGTGGTGTTCAGGCGCGCGAGCTGGGCCCGGCAATGGAGGAGGTGGTGTTCAGGCGCGCGAGCTGGGCCCGGCAATGGAGGAGGTGGTGTTCAGGCGCGCGAGCT
>JAABNY020000136.1:25942669-25960639 GCA_015164015.2 Brevimyrus niger
CCATCACACGCGTCCAAGTACTCCACAGCGTGGCTGGCAAGAAAGGGTATAAAAGAAGAAAAACTAATGACATGGCCGCCTTGTTCACCTGATCTGAACCCCATTGAGCACCTGTAGTCCATCATCAAATGTGAGATTTACAAGGAGGGAAAACTGGGAGCCTGTCTGGGAGGCTGTGGTTGCTGCTGCACGCAATGTTGATGGTGAACAGATCAAAACACTGACAGAATCCATGGATGGCAGGCTTTTGAGTGTCCTTGCAAAGAAAGGTGGCTATATTGGTCACTGATTTGTTTTTGTTTTGTTTTTGAATGTCAGAAATGTATATTTGTGAATGTGGAGATGTTATATTGGTTTCACTGGTAAAAATAAATAATTGAAATGGGTATTTATTTGTTTTTTGTTAAGTTGCCTAATAATTATGCACAGTAATAGTCACCTGCACACACAGATATCCCGCTAAAATAGCTAAAACTAAAAACAAACTAAAAACTACTTCCAAAAATATTCAGCTTTGATATTAATGAGTTTTTTAAGTTCATTGAGAACATGGTTGTTGTTCAGTAATAAAATTATTCCTCAAAAATACAACTTGCCTAATAATTCTGCACTCCCTGTATTAGGTACACCTTGCTAGTACTGGTTCGGACCCGTTTTGCCTTCAGACCTGCCTTAATTCTTCATGACACTTGTGCTTTAAACATTCCTCAGAGACTTTGGTCCATGTTGACATGACAGCATCATGCAGTTTCTGTAGATTTGTTGTCTGCACCTTCATGATGCAAATCTCCTGTTCCACCACATCCCATAGGTGCTCTACTGGATTGACTGGTGGCTGTGGAAGCCATTTAAAGTACAGTGATCCCATGCTCAAGCTTTGAGCTTTGTGACATGGCGTGTTTTTCTGCTGGAAGTCATTAGAATCTGGGTATACTGTGGTCATAAAGGGATGGACATGGGCAGCAAACAACTATATTCAGGTGGGCTGCAGCATTTAAACAATGTTCAAACTGTTCCAAGAAAATATCCCCCACACCATTACACCACCATGACCAGCCTGGATTATTGATACGAGGCAGTTTAGATCAATGCTTCTTGTTTGTGCCAAATTCTGACTGTACCGTCGGAATATCACAGCAGAATTTGAGACTGAGAATTTGACCAGGCAATGTTTTTCCAGTCTTCCATTGTCTACTTTTAGTGAGCCCATGTCCACTGTAGCCTCTGTTTCTTGGTCTTAGCTTACAGGAGTGGCACTCAGCGTGAACTTCTGCTGCTGTGGCCCATCTGCTTCCAGGTTGATGTGTTGTGTGTTCAGAGATGCTGTCCTGCATACCTCGGTTGCAATGAGCGGTTATTTAAGATTAGGGCTGCAACAATTCATCAAGTAACTCGAAAAACTCGATCATAAAAAATCGAGTTCGATGCTTCGTGTAATCCACACGACTATGTACTGCTTAGTGATCACTGTGTTTCACTCAGAGGATTATTACTGTCGCATAGTGCGATTACGCTGCATTACGTGTAGCAGGTTTGATTTGATGGCGCAATGGATGAAGACAGGGAAGATAGCGAGGAAAGTCAGAGAAAGACGAAAAATGTCTAAAGTTTGGGACCATTTCAAACAAGTAAAGAGAAAATATTGTACAGTGTGCCCATTGTAAAACCGAATTAGCTTACCGCAATAGCATAGCGTCAATGATTCAACATCTCAACAGAAAGCACCCAGTCTATGCATCCAGTCCACAGAGCGGAACCAAAACAAGATAAGCGCGAGCGTTTCACTCACATTTGCGGCTAAAAATACACATGCAATAGAAACTTATTTATGAGCATACGCGTGAATAAAAAAGTATAACAAGATTCAGCCCAAGCAGCCCCTATTTTTCCTCAACAACAACAACAACAACAAAAAACTTATAATAAAACATCAGTGAAAATGATGCTGGAGCCTGTCTATACGCTAAAAGAACAAATAGAGACGGTTCCATTACAGAGATAGCGAACTCATGTGGAGTGAAGGAAAACAACGGCAGTGCTTGTAATTGGTACTAAACCAGGGGCGATTTTAGCCCATTTACAGCACCCCCAAAGATTTCTAAAGATTTCTAACTTTATGTTGTTTATGTGATGAGTAAAGTGTATCTTGCCTTGCTGGGCAGCTCTCTGGGTGCTCAGCACCCCCAAAGCTCTGAACCTAGAATCGCCCCTGTACTAAACCTTTACTGGTAAAGAGCTTTTTCCGTTTGTCTTCCACTGCAGCAAGGTTACAGTAAAGCTATACAAGTTAAAATAGACGTTGTTAGAATGCAGGTAAACTGTTAGCTTATATAGTTTGACACGATATTTAAATTTGCAACTACAGTGATACCTGCAAAAATGTACATAACAAAAACAAATGTACATAAAGGCACTAAAGGGTTTAATGATTTAATGAATGAGTTCAATCATTAAAATGTTCCTTAAAAGGAAACCCATGTGTTGTTCATTTTAAGAGATCTGTCTATTTTTTCTTTTTTGAATAGTTACTATTGCTCTTTAATAAAAGTATCAAAAGTATTTCTTATCCGATTAATCGATTAATCGATTAATCGATGGAATAATCGACAGAATACTCGATTACTAAAGTAATTGATAGCTGCACCCCTAGAGTTAATGTTGCCTTTTCATCAGTTGAACTAATCTGGCCATTCTTCTCTGACCTCTGCCATTAAAAAGGAATTTTCAGCCAGAGAACCGCTGCTTACTGGATGTTTTTTTTTGTATTCTTTCTAAACCCGAGAGATGTGAAAATCCCAATAAACTGGCAGTTTCTGAAATACTAGCCCGTCATGCACTAACAACCATGCCACATTCAAAGTCACTTAAACTGTCTTTTTCCATCATTCTGGTATCTGATGTGAACATTAACTTCAGTTAACATTAACGCTCATGACCTGTATTTGCATGATTTTATACACTGTGCTGCTGATATATGATTGGCTGACTAGTTATTACCTTCAGGTGTACCTAATAAAGTGGCCAGTGAGTGCATATTCGTTGAACAGAGAGGTCTGCTGTTTTCAAAGAATTAGTCCTAAAGGTTTCACAGAATAGGCTTCATTGTTACATCTGACCGATGTGAAAGCACTGAGGGGTGACTTTCAAACTTGTAAAATAATGAAAACCAGCAAGCCCCACAGCTTGGGTGGGCCTGTGCTGGCCAACAACTCTGGAACCAGTAGCTTCTCCCTAAGGAAGCATGCTCTTTAGCAAAGACTATTATGGGTGGAAGTGACCTCTGTTCGGCTTTGCACAGCGTGTTATTTTTAGTGTGTTCCCGTCCACCCACTGCCGCACCTTAGACCAACGTCACCCTCAGACTGCTCAGTGACTCCATACACCAAAACCTTTCAGAAATGGTCTCTGGACAGCAAAGTTCTAATGGAAGCTGGTCTTTACAACTACTTATAAGCTGTAAGGGAGAGCTGACTTTAATTAAGAAGCGTTACAGCAATGTTTCCCAACTCGATCCTTGGGGACCCCCCAGACAGTCCACGTTTTTGCTCCATCCCAGCTCTCCACCAGGAGACAAAATGTATATTGCTTGACTGGAAGCAGAGAGGGAGTAAAATTTTGGACTGTCTGGGGCCCCTGAGGACCGGAATGGGAAATGCTGTGTTAGATGGTGTTAGAACTGAGGTATTGCTGCATGCTTTTGTCAGCACTCAACTCAGCAAGTCTGGCTGGGTTACGTTCAAGGACTTGTGAAGGATCTGACAGCTCTGACATGTGTAAGCGGATGGAGGACGAGCGGGCAGATATTTTCAGGTGAAAGAAACTGTTGCAGTCTAATTGTGTTCAGTTTTTTTTCTTTATTGGCAGAACTCTTTCAAATGCTATTTAAACATTTTCTGATAGTATGCAGCAGCTTCTGTCCCCTTGGCAGATACTGTTATTTATATTTTTATATTACTTTAATTTTTAATTTTTTTTGGGGGGGGGGGGGGGGGGGGAGTCATGCCGTCCAGTTTTCCCCAAGTTTTGCCATCACATGTATGTAAATGTATGAAAAAGTGATGAAAATGTCAGGAAAAGCAGATGGTGCCATGCAGCCCAGCCCAGGGAAAGCTGATGCAGGACACCCATCACTGCCACACGCAAACGCTGTGATCGCTGTTAAAACATGTCAAACAGGTGTTACTGCGGGAAAGCACCTTTTACACTGCAGGTGGTTGTTGTCATTTAAAATGTAATGCTGATAGCTAAATTCAAAAAGCCAACAATAAATCAGCATGCAAATGTTCTGTTCTTGTGTCTGAATTAGCGATAAAACAAATTTTGTCATATTTTTTGATCTTCAATAAAATTTAGCAACAGAGTTTTGCATTAATATGATATGATGATATCCTTAGTATTGACCAACGCTTTCAAATGTTAAAAGAGAAATTATCCTAGGCGTCGTCAGCAGAATGGCGAAATAAGCATATTCTTGTTCACTTTCACCGACGCAGCATAGAAAATGCGCGTTTCTAAACTGCTAGAACGATTCAAACCACAAGGGGGAGCAGTGTACCGACAAAATCAAAATCAAAGATATTAATCGGCAGGATGCTCATGTAGATATACATATCGTTACCAGTCACTGGTACTGCAAAATGACATGCCATATATTTAAACACTGATATGAATTTATATATTTGTACGACTGAAATTTGTACAAAATAGTATTTAGTAAATGTATCTATTTTCTCAATTTGTTTACTGGACTATATAGAGACGTAAGTTATTTTAAACAATTACAGTACATTTTATTGCTGCAATAACATATCAAAAGATTATGGTGGTCAAACATCGACCCAGAAAGCATCTCAAAGCCCTAGACTAAACAACCTTTAGACAATTTGCAAAAATACTAAATCAATGCCTGCTTGCACCCATAAGGTCTGGACCCCCCACAACTCTGAATATGACAAGCGGTTTCAGAAAATGGATGGATGGATGGAAGAAATCAGAGCAATGCAATCCCATGGCCTGACACATAGTTTCCAGTTTCAGCTAAAAAAAAAAAACATTTAAGCCATCATGTGTAAAAGGTCTATGATTCAGTATTTGAGCGACACTCAAATGGAAAGATTTGGTTTAGGACTTGGGAAGTCTGTAGTTAATGACTAACATCTGAATTTCTGTGAAAATTTCAGTGTTTCAGTGCTTTTAACTGATGTCATGAAAATGAATTAGGGTATACCCTGCAGAAATATGTGATGGCATGAAATAAATTGCCAAAATGTGTGGAATTTTCTGTAATAGTGAGCCATGAGGCACAGGTTTGGCACAGTGACCATATGTCTCTTTATGCCTGTGCTGATGGGAGGCTGCTGCTCTTCAGCCTTGAGGGCGCCATCCCTGTGACCCTGTATCTCATTATGCCTGTGCTGGCAGGAAACTGGTCCTCCTCACACTAGAGGCCGCTATCCCAGTGACTCTGTATTTTCTTATGCTCATGCCAGCAGGAGACTGGTCCTCCTCGGCCTAGAGGGCGCTATCCCAGTGACCCTGTATCTCATTATACCTGTGCTGGCAGGAAACTGGTCCTCCACACAGTAGAGGGCGCTATCCCAGTGACCCTGTATCTCATTATACCTGTGCTGGCAGGAAACTGGTCCTCCTCACACTTAGGGCTGCTATCCCGGTGACCCTGTATCTTGCTATGCCCATGCTGGTGGGAGGCTGGTGCTCCTCACTATCCTGGTGACTCATTGCTATCCTCTTGAAGCGCATGCGGGACACAACCTTTTCCAACCCCTTATTCGGTACAGAGCTGTGAAGAGAACCTGATTTTTTCTTTCAATTAAACATTTAAACAGATTTTTTTAGGTGAACTATGGTAGCAGTACAGTACAGTACAGTATTGTGATGGATGCACTACCCCAATGGGCTCTAAGTTGGCCTCCTTCCTCAGAGCACTTTTACACATGCGGTTCGATGCAGGTGGACTGTTTGCTTATATAATGACAAAATAAGCAGAGAGTAAATAGACCCTGAATGGTCTGTCAGTGGCAAATTGTCTTCGGATTGGCATTCGCAGTGTGGCAGGCTAGCCGCATGCAGCTGGATGTATGTGCACAGGATGCTTGGATTGCCAAGGGGAAGTTGGGACGTGTAAGTGCATTGAAGCAAGGGCACAGGGACAGACCTTATGTGCCCGACCTGCGGGGGCATTGGTGGGGCACAGACACCCTGTCAGGATTGGGGGGGGGGCAGCATTTGACAGGGCTCCTGAATATGTAAAATGATATATAAAAATGGACAGGAACCCTAAGGAAATTGGTAATCAGGGGCCCAGAATTTCTAGGTGTGTCCCTGCAGAGCTATACCGTGCACAAATGCTAGACATTTTGCACCGTTTTTATGGTTAATACAAGAGATGCCGAGCTCTGCCTCCAGCCCAGGCAACATCTGCAAAGCCAGGTGTGTCCTTCATCCCTGCCATCGTGTCAGGTGAGGAGCCACACCTGCTGGGAGACTAGAATGTTCCTCCTAACGCCGTTGCTTGCTTCATCTTCCGATGTTTTCCTCTTCCCTGCAGCTTTGGCCCCATATCATACGCTGGAAATGGGTTCTGACTTCCAAGAAGGCTCCAGGCAGGACAACTATGGTTGGGAAGGTCCAGCTCTGCTCTTCTCTGAACTACAGATGTGTCGCGAGCCCCCCCCGTGTAATATGTTGTGATACGATCTTCTTATTCATATCCTGGACCTGTAGAGAGAATCTGTGCTTCCAATAAAGCTCTCATCGTAAAACACACAAAAAAAACACATGTCAGCAGTACTCAGTTTGGGTGGCCTGCCACTTTGAGTACAGTCAAACATACAATTTTCAGGTTGGCTTGCAAGAAGATTTAAGGCAGTACATGGAATTAGGGATATTATGATTTTGAGGGCCCTGTTCCTACATCTCTTGATGTAAATGTCCTGAAGAGATGGAAGGGCCAACCTGCAGCAACGTTCTGCTGCACAGATCACCCTCTGGAGGGCTTTGCAACCCTGAACAGTGTAGTGTAGCACGTGCAGTTAGGGTTAGGGGAGTAGATGCAGTTAGCATTAGTGTGGTATGTACCGTTAGGGTTTTCAGATTCCGAAAATTATTTTATTTATCCCCAAGGGGAATTCTTCGTGTTGCAAAAGCAATTTACATAAATGACAGAAACACACAGATATTAGGTAGGCATAAATGCATAACACAGGACTGTGCAAAAGTCTTAGGTAGTCAAAAGAAATGTTTAAAGCTATTTATCTGGGTAGCAAGTGCAATTTTGCTCAGAACAAAAAACACAATTTAGTATTGGAGCATTTGAAAATTAGGAATAACATTATAAAAATGAGTAATTTCTTTCTGTTCTCCAAAAGGTCGCTGATGCCTAGTTGGACGGTTAGATGACCACCACTTCAGTTCCCAAACCTCTCCTTGGGGGCACCTCAGCCATTCCATATATTTATTAAATTTCTCCACCAGCTCACCTAAGTATTTAATTTAATTAGTTCAAAAAGGTAATGAGATATCGATTAGCTATATGAGGTGTGCTAATGGTTGATTTAAAAATACATGGGTGTATTGGATAGCTGCTACAGATATGAGGGTGATTTTAGCAGATGTTTCGAAATGACTAAGCTAACACACTTTGACAGGCATAATAGCACATGTAATACACCAACATGAAGGTAATTTACATTTTATTTTCTTTGGTTGCCAAAGACCTTCGCACAGAATATGTACAAATATACAAAAGTTACTTTACTAGGTGTAAGACACTTTACAACTGAGGTATACCTATTGTGCTAATTAAATGTAAACATGCATTGTACATTGCCTCAGCGAAGGAGACACCTCTTCCAGCACAGAGCAGATATAGATGGTTGCGGCAGGAATGGCGTCCTGTAATGATCCTTATTGCAGTGGAACAGAAGGAGTCTCTCACTAAAAACACTCAATTGTCCAGCCAGTGGGTTGTGTAGGGGGTGTGTAGTGTTGTGCATAATGTTGAGCAGCTTATGCAAGATCCTTCTTTCCACAACCAACTCTATGGGCTACAGAACATTAGGCCTTTAGGGTAGAATATGCAGAATAGCAGCTGGTGGATGATGACAAGCAATGATCCCACACGCTTTGGCTTTGAAAGCCTGTTTGCTCAGATAATTTTCACCAATTTATGTATTTGCAGAACAATATAAGATTCAGGGCCAGCGAATAAGAGACGCTCTGGCAAATCTGCAAAGATTTATATTCTAGTTAAAAAATATAGCAGGGAAACATAATCAAATTTTATTTTTCAGCATAAATGCAGGAACTGAAGACACAATACCGCCAGTTGTGGCCCTTAGCTACCCGGTCACCTGCAGCCCATGTGCTTTCCTGATTCGCCATGGTCTGGCTGCCGTTGCCATGGCCGCACCCTGCTCGTTCTCTGTGCAGTATCGGCTGCACGGCCAGTGATTTTACGGAGCCTGTGCTGAAGCAGCATGGTACCTATCGAAAGACTTTTGATCCCTGGCCGGCATGCCTGTACTGCATTTTTGCAACCGCTAAAATGTGGTTTTCTTTTCAAAGGGTTCCAAGCAAATACCATTTAAATAGGTATAGATAGATGCTCAGTTCCCTGAATGCTCACTCCTACCTGACAGAGTTAACTCTTTGAATATCTTGTTTTGTTCCTTTTAGGCTGTTTCCACTTCCCCTCACAAGCAGGAAGCAGAAATGAGCATTTTGTCAAAGTACCGCACAGCAAGAAGAGAAGGAGAACGCACTGCTGATTAAACTGTAAGAACTGCAGGAATGCTAGGGGCAAGTGCCTTTGCAGTAAAAACATTATTAAATATTATTAAGAAAAACATAATTAAATCATTTTAAAAACTGGAAAATGTAGCACGTGCACGTGGAAAAGTTATACATGTTGCATGTAACTCTTAAGTTGCAATTAAAATGTCACTACATTTTTCCCTTTGGATGACGAAATTGGCTCTTAGTGTAACTAAAATCATCAGTGATAAAACACACTTATATAATACATAATAATACCTATTAAACATAATTTTAAGAATGGATCCCCCATAGATCCCAAAGTGACAAACCGTTTTACTGATACTTACTGATCTTTTCCACGCTCTGGCGGAATGTTCATCAGCATGTCTTGAATGTTCATCAGCATGGTTTATGCCTGTCCTTTGTGCACGTTTACATTTAAATTCATTTGTTTAGCAGGCGCTGTTCTTCAGAGCCATGCATAAGCGAGGCTGATAAAACCCCACAGACATAAAGCTGTCAAGGAGCCAAATGGATATAGGAAGGGCATTTCCTGAAGAAAATGGGCGATTGCTGTGCATGTAAAAGCTTAAAAGAATTCAACTTTCATCCACTTAATTCCCCTTCATCCCTCTATTTTCAGATTTTTTTTAATTGGGAAAAATTTTACAGAAAGTGGGAAGAAAAAGAGGGATGCGGGTACAATGTCAAAAAGAAAAATACAAGGACACTTCTTCAAGGGTGGAACATTTGAAAGGTGGAGCAGAGCTGAAGAACTAGAAAGAAAATGAATTAAAGTCAACAGGACGAAAACAGAGGGATGAAAAAGAAGGGATGAAGTAGGGTTAAATGGATGAAAGTTGGTTGAATACTTTTGAGCTGCAGACTGGATGTTTTCAGCAAGCTTTGAAGTTTTGTGTTAAAGATTGAATGGAACAGTTTGAAAAATTTCCTGATACAAGTCTAGGGGAAAAAACTGACGGAAAGAGGGAAGAAAAAGAAGGATGCAGGTGGAATATCAAAAAGAAAAATACAAACACACTTCTCCTTAATGGGTGGAATATTTGAGAGGTGAAAGAGAGCTTCTAAACTGTAGCAGGAGAAAAGTGCCACACGTTTGGCAAATAAATAAATAAATAAATAAATAAATAAATACATACATAAAGCTGCAGGTGGCCATTTACGGGGTTCAAACACTATGGCCTGAATAGAAGTTTCGGCCCCATTTAACATCAAATGTTCCATAAGAATGTCTGTAGATGAATGTGTATTGAATATGGAAGCACTTTGTGTATGTATTGCTTTATAATACCTACCTTACTGTATTAGGGCCTACGGACTATGGGCGCTGTAACACCACCATAAGCCCAACCTGTGTCTTTTTCCTGGCCTGAATAGCAGAAGGAATATTCATTCAAATTTCATGATTCTCAATCATATACAAGGGCAATTATAGCCTGCTGACATTTGATTGGCTGCTGTCAGCCATGTTTGACGAGTACATCAATGTTCATGATGTGAGTAGTTGGGACATCTGCCCATATTTTATTTGCAAGGATTTCCAAGTTATTACAAGTTATTTTGAGTAATAACGCCTCCATTAGACATTTTTTAATGAAATTTGGAGTGTTGCCTTGGAATGTCATACCAACTGGATATCACAAGTTTGGTAGGAATTGGATGTCCTGTTGATGAGAAATTGGCATTGTGTCACGCCCAGCTCCGTATGATCGTCATGTGTGTCACGCCCCCTCATTTCCTTCTGTTAACTCCTGATTGTGATCACCTGTGTCCTGTTCCTTTTGACTAGTCTTGTGTATATTAGCCCGCGTCTCCTCCTGTTTCCCAGATGAGTCGAACAGGGAAGTAGGCAAGCAAAGCCAGTGATACGTGGAATTGGTAATAGGCACTCCAGGGCAGACATACACGTACACCGTCATCTGCCGCAGACTTGGCTGCGGGCAGATCCGGGACAGGCAGGTCCGGGACAAGCAGGTCTGGGACTGCCCCTTTAAGGGCTTTAGGGACCCACGGAATAGGGTCCCGTACCGCGCTGATCCCCCAGCGTCCTTGGTGGGCTGGGGCGATTTCTCCCCGTTTACCTGACTTGTTGACTGAAGAGGGTGATGTGGGATGTAGGTCTTGCTGAAGGACTTAGTGGAGATGGGTACTGCTCCAGTAATAGCTCTGAAAGTCAACACCAACTGCTTCACCTATTGGGGACCAATTAACCTGACGAGGGGTGTAACATGTGATCATTTTGGTGGATTGAATATCATAAGGAGTGGTTTAACAGCAGAATTTTACAGCCTTATTAGGAAAGAGCTGCAATAGTTTAGTTGTGAAATAAAAATTGCCTGGATCAGGGCTTGGAGATAATGACTGATAATTAGCCCAATCCCTAGGATGCCTAGTTCAATGCCATATCCTCCTAGTTATCCTGAACTTTGTCCATATTCTACAGAACTAATGTAAGATGTAAGAGAATAGCTGGCATGCTGGTCTGGAAGAGAGGGAGCAGAGGGTGTTGAGGTATGAGTACAGGACAGAGAAGCATCTATATGCGGATTCATTTTTTATCAAGTAAACAGAACCTCTCAAAAGAGGGATGGGCAAGATAGAGGAGTGTAGGGAGTGATGAGGTGAACTGAATGAAGTTGTGACCAGGGACATGTTGTAATTAAGTTTTCTGTGATACAGTTACATGTCATGAGGATCTGAAAAACTGTCACTCTTACTCCCATCTCCATTCCTAAAATAATCTTCTTCCCTGATAGCTTGCTCAGTTAGCTGGCATATATGTTGGCTCGGTTACCCACCATTCCCCAAGTGAATCGAACTGAGCTCTTTGTTGCCATCGGCTTGCCATCTTTTGTTTGAACGTAATGGGGAGTGGTTTGAACGACCCAGACAGTCGACCTAGTGGCACTGCCAAAAAGACTCTCTTGTCTGCGTGAACATCTTCTGAAGTCAAGTAGTCACGCCCCTGTGTAGCTTTCTGCCTGGAGTGACATATCTAGTGCCAATTACCCTTACCAAGTAAAAGTGTGTTACCTCAGATGAGTTAATTTATTAATTTATTTACATGAGACTGCCCAAACGGTCCAATGTTTAAATATCACCCCTTGTTCGGCAATATTGCCAGTCACATCAGTTATTCAATTGCTCAATACTAAGCATGCCAATTTCCCATAGCAAGTTGCAATTCCTGATTAGTTACAAATGTGTGTGAAACTAAAGAGGACTTGAGTATTCCCTATCCACCATTTGATCAGTGTGCTAATTCTTATATTTTTAAAATAAATCCATGATTTTGTTTGAAAAAAAACTTTTTATTGCTGTAGGAGTAAGAGTTTGGCCAGCTGCCTGGCATCTGGAATCAGTAAACGACCTACAGGACGATTTGAACAGAGAGGCCGACCTACATTTGCTCGCCATGTCCTTCAGAGGTTACGTCCTTCCCATCAGCAGTGACTGTCATACTGTAGCCTTACGCTCTTCCTCAGAGGGGACCCCGCTTGTGAAACATCTCAGAAGGACACTGCTATCCAGCTGGCCAATAGCATGACAGGACCACCTTTGCTTCCCTTTGAAGCTTCACTCAATCCTCCTAGTACTGAATACTTTATTATTTTCCATTATTTTTTTTAATAAGAGACAATGATGTTCAACTGTAATAATAATCCATGCGTCCGTCTTCTGTATCTTCTTGACTATCCAGTAGAGCGCCGTCTGGAGTGCTACGTTGCTCTACAATGCTACACGGGACACTGTGTAACCTTGACACAGACAAAACCAAACGTGTGTATCAAACCCACCAGTATGTGAGATCACAGTACTGGCCCTGAGGTAATTAGAACTGAGCCTCAAGTGACCTGCTCAAGAAGGTCATTCCTATTTTATTTACCTGAATAATTATTTTAAATGTTTTTTTTTCTCTGCCCCATTCCACGTTTGTCAGCTTGGTTTTCTTTTGCAGCCTACTTCTGTCTCCATAGCAGCATAATTTTCTACTCTACAGGCTGTCATAAGATGTATTTATATCTTATAAACACTAAACAACAAACAGAGTGAAATTCACATCTGAAAACAAATATTATAATATGGCATTTAATTATAATAATTCACTAATAAATCAAATTATAAGAGATTATAAAATGATTAACAGAAATATATGTGGTATTCTGTATGTGTATATACAACAAAATAAAAAGCATTTGTGTCTGTATAGTTCATTTTATCTGCAATTAACAAGCATAAATATATGGCAACATTAATTTTTTCAATTATAAGGTGGGACACTTCTGTTACAGATAGACTAGGACAAATCAATTTAGTTACTAATTGCGGTGGAGATTTTTAGCTCTCCGTGAGAGTTACCACTAATTATCTCGACACCAGGCCAGACGACCACAAACCCGCAACTATTTGTGCAAAGGCACACTAAAAACAAATACGTAAAATGCAGAAAAATTCAAAAATAAGACACATCATAACAACAATAAAGAACTAATACCTGTTATCTACTTCCTAGTATGGTTGTGTATCTGTACTGATAAACACCCCTTATAGTATTAATTCATGTTTTTTTTTAAGCCTAGGGCCTATATGCTGAAAGCCAGATTTCTCGCTTAGCTAGATAACTTGATACGGTTGTCTGGGCTAAATGTAAGTGAACAAAGTCCATTTAAACTGGGGTACCTTAAATCTGACAAGTTATCTAGCCAAGCAAGAACATGGTCGTGATAAGGACCTCTGTGTGAATTTCCCAGCAAAAGTGCCTTAAATGACACGGATGACGTCATCTCAGAGGAGTTGATACATGAGTTAGCATGTTGGATGTGTTTCCAGCAACATACATGATTTTGGTATAAGAGAGCCAACAGACAGTACTGATCATATGAATTATTCTCTCCAGTGTTGGTGTAATTTATTGCCAAACCAAATAGGAGGGTTTTGCAACACTACTGCACTCACTGTAACCAACTCACAGCCACAGTTAGCATAATGTTTTTTGTGTGTAGTATCTACATTTTACAAAGTCACATTTTGCCTGTCAGGAAATGTATTAAATTATTTTATTGCACATTACTTTAACTGTTGACCTGTGGCTTGTATCACAAAGCTGAATTTTGGGTTTAGCACGATAAGGAGTCAGATTTAAGGTAGTGTGATAAAGGTAAAGTCAACATAGTCTGGGATACCTTAAATCGGACAAGTTATCTAGTTAACCAAAAAAATCTTGCTTTGTGATTCAGGCCCCTGAAATGCTCTTCAGCGAAAAAGGATAAAAAAAATCGAAATGCATATCAAATTGAGAAACAAACATCTAATCATTTAATGCATTGTGCGCCATCTAGTGGGGTGGATGACTATGTAATAGTAAACAGAATATAAGTGCAATAAGGGAAAACAATAAATGAATACTGTATGATTAATTTTTGCTTAAATGATTGGTAAAGCTGATTCACAGGCAGCAGTTTGCCATACCCTGCATTAAAGGATATATATAAAAACTATTTCAGCATTATCACTAATGTAAATATTGGTTAATATTAAAGCCTTATGTGGCCTCATCTTGCCAACACCTGTTTATGTTTTTTATTTTTTTTCCACGTTGTGGGGAGACACTCGCCAGAAAGCAATCATATGTTGAAGTGTGGCAAATCTCCTGGCTTTGTGCCTCGTGGGAATGGTGTAGCCACCCATTAATTCCTCCGCAGCACGTGCTGCAGTTTGGGCTTGGAAATGGTTTGAGCAGATGAAACTATGGAAAATATGTGCAATAAGATATGGATGGGTTTCATTCTGGGAAAGTTACATCTACAGAGCTCAACAAAATGAAAATAGACTTGAAAAAGACTGATGGACTGTGTAATGTAATAAAAAAATAGGAAACTTTATATTAAATTAGCATTTAATATCCGTTACAAATGTACTTTAGGCAATTCAACATGACACTCACTATGTTTGCCTTGTAAGTAAAGATGTTATCCATCCATCCATCCCTCCATCCATCCATCCATCCATCCATCTGTGTTTCATAACCCAGTTATCCAACACAGGGTCACAGTGATCCTAGAGCCTATGCTACACTAACCACACCGGAGTAATGTGTGGCAACTCTACCTGTGATCGGAGGGTTGTTGGTTTCAGTCCCATGCTTGGCAGAGTGATTTCATCATCGGAGCCTTGAGCAAGTTACTTTAACCCCAATGGCTCCAGGGGCTGTCTGACCCTGCGTACTCAACTGTGTTTGTATAAACGTGTCTGCTAAATAAATGTATGTAAAACATAAGAAAGAAAACAAGTTAGACAATTCACCTAGTTGCTTGTTTTAGGCTACAGGGATATTGCGGAGTCCCCAGAGTAAGCACTTATACACATATGGAAAACAAGCAAACTCCAAACATGCTGAGCCAGGGGAGGGAATCAAACCCCCCAGCTGTGCTGCCCATAAAACTTCAGTTTGTGGGTATCTGCAGGAGGTGTGGTAAAGAGCCCACATCATCAGTTCTCAGGGCTGGATCAGAAGTCATTGTAACTACATGTGCAAAGCAACATCTCTCAACATGGTTACTGAAAAAAAACTGAAAAGGTATTACGAAGCTATATCGATGAGGTAGATCTTGGTGATCAACTTCTTATGTGCACAAAGTGATTTATTACTTTAATTAATTAGCAACTGCTCTTTTAGAGAACCCAATGCTTTCTGCTGTACCTACAAAAATCCAATGACAATACAGGCAGCACTAACTTATCTCTGCCCATATAAGATGCACGCCGGCTTTAAACTTTGTGTTGGTTTTGTGATTTTAAAGTCCTCTGGCTTCAATCAGGGTTGTGATTTTAAAATCCTCTGGGTTCAGGTGGGTTTGTGATGAATGTGACTTCCTCATTGTCTTCATTGCTATGTTTTCAATACATTTCATTGTGCATAAAGATACTGATGTAGTGGCTGGTTTACTGTATAATCAGAACTGCTGCAAATTAATAGTTACTCTGCAGTATTAGCATAAATCCTTAGTGTATTTGTGGTACATGTGTGGTGAGCTGAATAAAGCATTAAAATACATTCTCAAAAGCTGAAATCGTTATCGATTCCAAAGCTGGTTTTGTTTAAATGCTTTTGAAGGACGTCAACAGAAACAAACAAGCCACAAGTGCTTATGCTCATGGATGCCATTGCAACTAATCATTTGGGTCATTTAGAAAGTCAGTCAACAGCTGAATGAAAATAAAAGGATGTGGATGTCCAATATTGTGAACACAACAGAGCAAATGTTTCCGCTTGTTGAAAGCGATTTGGGAATGATTTGAATGTAATGCTTAGTAATGCATTGATTAAGTGAATTATCCATTTTTCAAACTTAAGTAGCGTTTGTGAGATGGGGGTCCTGGTGCCCCCCCCCAGGCAGTATAGGATACAATATGAGTAATGGGGAGTGGTTTCCGGCAAATTTTTTAAAATGCTTAACTTTCTGATTTCGAAGTTCAAATTTCAGGCAGGAAATCATAGCAGGATGTTTTCAGTATAAGTTGAGATAGTCCATCCCTTCTACTAAAACCCCTATTTGTATACACTTATATTTAGGCTGTAAGCAGTCGATATATAATATCCATTCAGTTTTTTTCCCCCAAATGTTACTGTCCATCGGTCTGCTATCTTGTAGACTGTCTTGTCTCCATGTGATTTAGGATGATGAAGACCATCACATCCTGTTCCTTGCCTTTCTTAGGAGACCATCCTAAAGACATGCAACTGTCCTGGCCTTCTCTTTTCTCCAGAGTTTTTTTTTTTTGCAACTAGTTTTAGAAAGTTTTTCCAAGTCACAAGACATGACAGCACCCCATGGTGTACCTTTGGCACATTCACCCTATTTATGAGGGCCATCTTTGGTAACAATGGTTAATAATGTACAAACTGTGTTGTGTCTTGTCGGTCACGTGCCTGTCTGGCCCTCCCACAACCTCCCCAGCATGCCTCAAACGAGCCACACCTGTTACTTGTTAAGTCCTTGTTAGTCTGTGCATAAAGTAGCCGCTTGTCTTCTGTTCCCCAGTCTGGTAATTGTCTTCCTCTGTGCTGTAGTTGGCATGTTTACATGCAAAATTATTGCATTAGTCTGACTAAAACTTGACCATTAAAGTACATGTAAACATGTTAGTCTGACTGAAATCGTACTAAATCAAATTTCTAGAAGTCGGACAAAGACATCCGGATAATGCGATTGGGAGTGCTGTAAAACTGTCCAATTCACTACTCACTTAAAGAGCACTCTTCCACTGTACCAGGCACTGCACTTTTGTTACTTCAAGACGGTACCAAAAGTATGGTACTTCAAGGTGTTGGTTTTCCACTGCCGTAAAAACTGGTACCAGGGCCAAATGACATCACAATGCCAGGCATCACACATGACCAACAAAACATCTTTAATCTTCATTTGCTCACTTGAGTACTTTTCACCATGTTTTTGTTTAATAGAAACTGGGCCTCAAATGATTGATGAACTATAGTAATGCCAACGACCCAGCTGGGAGTAAGAGGGGGTGATTTAAACATGGCTTGTCAATGTCATGAATTTGTAGTGTTGTTGCAATGCCATGTTATTCTTGCTGCATTGTTCTGGTTAGCCACAGGTGTTTGCTATGCGTTGCTCACTCATACTGCTGAAATGGAGCCTTTGTAAGATTCTAGTATTGCTTCATTATCTCACAATAACAATCTCTGCATGTTTTCAGAACATTCTGACGGTGTTGCAGATCATTTGATTGGTTGTTAGCTTGAAGCTGATTAGTCAGATTGGCACATGTTTTGAAACCCATGCCTACAGAATGTATAGAACTCCACCACTGCATGTTCATGCTGCCCCACCTCAACCCGCGTAGCCATCACGCTGTGTGGTGAGGAGAGCTGTGGAGATATTGGGAAAGACTTCCTTTGGCTCAGCATATTAAGCCTGTCATGCTGCATCACAGTGGTTAGCCCAATTGCCTCACATCCCTGGAACCAGCTTTTGAATCTCTGCCTGACTCTATGGAGTATGTGTGGGGTTCTATCTGGTCCCCCCCCCCCCCAAAATCCAAAACCATCTTCACGTGAATTGGAGTCGCCGACTTGCCTGTAAACGTGAATATTCCCTGTGTCCTGTGAAGGGTCCCCGTCCTATCCTGGGCTGCTTCTCGCCCTCC
>JAABNY020000136.1:25960739-25980542 GCA_015164015.2 Brevimyrus niger
GCCATGCCGCATCCCAGGGGTTGCCCCAATTGCCCCCCCCCCCCGGAACCAGCTTTTGAACCTCTGCCGGACTCTATGGGGAATGTGGGGGGTTCTATCTGGCCCCCCCCCCCCCCCCCCCACAATCCAAAAGCATGTTCAGGTGAATTGGAGTTGATGAGTTGCCTGTAGATGTGAATAGTCCCTGTGTGCTGTGAAGGGTCGCTGTCCTATCCTGGGCTGCTTCTCGCCTTGCGCCTGTAGCTTCCAGGATAAATTGTGTGACCCTGCATCAAACCAACCAGGTATAGTAAATGGATGGAAGTTTAGAGCTGTTGGTTCATCATATCACTATTTAGTCATTTTATTTATTTTTTAATTTAATGTCATCAGAGCTCTTAAAATAATAGAATAAAGAAGTTATAACAGTTTTCCATGTGGACATTTCAATATTTTCTACTATGACCATGTAGGCTATCATATAACATGATATTCACTAGCAAAGGTCAAATAGCCTCAACATCAGATGACACATCGAAAGTGCTGTTATTACTGTAGTGTCCAGTCCAATTCCATTTAGAAGTACAAATATACCACTGGGCTCAACTTTATATCGTGCACATTATCCCAGCTGCATCTTTCTTTCTTTGAACATGATTGGCACAGATTGTATCCCAACCCAATCCAGCTTCTGTCATTCACTGGCCGAGTATGATACTAAACAGGCCCTCCTCAAAAGGCTCACTTAGAGATGCATCATTTTGGAAGGAGTTTTACTTAGAAAGTATTTGCCCATTTTGATTGGTTGTACCCTGTGTTGGGTGAGTGTTCTCCCTCGCACACCAATGGGCCCAGCATGAATAAACAGGGCAAACTGTGACCCCGGCCTGTTTTCACTAGAGAGCTCCCATCAGCCAGGCAAGGAATGCATGTCTTTTAGCTCATTTGACCCACAACCAGAAAGGCCTGTGGGGGTTGTGTTTGTTTGGGGACCCCTTCCAGCTTGCTCTCCAGGTCCCAGGACCTACCAATACCCTATTTCCCGACAGCCAAGCCTGTGATTTGGCTTTTGTATTTTCCTTGTCTGAGCTTATACTATGTAACAATCTTTAATTGCTGTTTGGACTAAAGTTTTGGAATTGTGTCCTCTGTGACGTCTGTTTGTTTGACGATCCTTCAACAAAACACACCACACTTCACATCTACACAAGTTCCATTTATTGTTAAAGGCATTGTGGTAATAGGGAACAAGAACCCATTGTTTTTCATGAAGTGATACTCCAGCACTCCTGTTGGGAATATTTTAAACAGCTTGAACCGTGCTACGTTTTATATAAGTTTGGTGGCTCTGATGTTTTTCTTGCTTTGAGCTGCACTTCAAATAATGTCAACTTCTCATGAAGTGTACTTCCCACAAGGCACCAAATTAAGAACTGAAGTCAGGGGATCATTAACACTTAGCTTCAAACCCGTCTAAATGAGTTTGTTCTTTAGTCTGTGCTGTGACACAAGAAGATATGAGTGTATGTGTGAGTCTTAGAGCAGATTAAAATCTGGGTGAAACCATTTGCGAAGCTTGTCATGGTGCTTACTCGTGAACCTACAAAATAGGCCAGGCTTTGAAAAACGTTTCTTTTAGGGTGTTGGTGAGACACAAGCAGGAGTGATGAGCTGACATGTAACATGTTTGCTTTTGTAGGGTAGGGATGAGCAAAAAGCCCAGAGCAGACTAGGTCTGTGGGAGCTGCATCCATGTCCTGATTGCTTAGAGAAAAACACAGAAAGGTACTACTTACGTGTCAAAAAGAATTGAACCTGTTTGTGGCTAAATGTTTTGAGAGAGAGAGAGAGAGAGAGAAATGTTTACTCTATGGTTACATCTCTAGGGTCCCTCTCTATAGAGGGATGGGAAGCAGGCTACACCAAAAACATGGTCATCCTAGTATTTTATTTTATTAAGTACTACTGTATATTGATGGTATCAGTTCACACTGTTGCGAACGTCTGTCCTTTGGGAGCGTGTTTCATCATGCATTATTGGCTGAATCTATTGAATCTATTTGTCCTGCATTAAACATAACCCCAATGAAAGGCTTTTTAGAAAATATGTAAAAAAAAAAAAAAAAAGGCAAGGAAACATCTTAAAAAAATAAATAAAAAATCATGCCTTGTCCCTGAGCATTACACTTTCACTTAGCTTAAAGTCTATAGAAGATGGACTGGAACCCTTACACTGTGTCAGTGCCATGTGGAGTAGGACTGGAACTCTTACACCGTGTCAGCGTCGCATGGAGTAGGATTGGAACTCTTACACCATGTCAGCGTCGTATGAAGTAGGATTGGAAGTTTTTTACCATGTCAGCGTCGCATGGAGTAGGACTGGAACCCTTACATCGTGTCAGCGTCGCATGGAGTAGGACTGTAATTCTTACACCATGTCAGCCCCCTGTGGAGTAGGACTGGGACCCTGATACCAAATCAGTGCTTTCTGGAGTGTGGAGTTGTTCTTTTTCTCGGCTGACTTCAAAGGCTCCATCACTGCAAGATGACATAATTATGATGCACATTATTTTAAAGCTCACTTCAAACGCAGGGTCATAAATTTATATACCTTTCCAGTCACATTCTTCAAGGGCAGAAGAACTATAACATCTGTGTTCAATATTTACTGTACTACATTACATGGGTCCCTGGACCCCAAGTTCTCCCAGAGATCAGAGAGGAAGCTGGCATCCATCTTTATACGTGGAAGAACCTAGAGGCTGCCTAGGGCTCAAAGCTGGGGTATAACCTGGACAGGATGTCAGTCGATCACAGGGTGCACACACACACACACACACACACACACACACACACACACACACACACACACACACACACACACACACGCACATGTGGGGTAAACATATCCTTATGGGGACCGCTCATTCATTTCAATGGGAGACATGCTAATGCTATCTATGACAACCTTAACCCCTACCCTGCCCTAACCATAACCATAAGTAACCTAATGAAATACAAGAGTTTTTGCATTTTTCGTTTTTTCATAGCAGTCACCGATTTTATAAAACAGAATTTTCCCTTATGGGGACCAGGAAATGTCCCCATAAGGGGAAAAAAACGGATATTTATCATGTTATGGGGACATTGTGTCCCCATAAGGATAGGTAAACCTGTTCGCACACACACGCACACACTATTAGAAATTGGAAAACAATGGACAAACTACATGTCTTTGTATGGCAGGATGAAATCAAAGAGCCTGACAGAAATCTGGCTGACACGGTAATATGGTACTGTGTTAACTCCCCACACATAGAGTCCTGTGATCACAGTGCCACCCCTCTAATAATTAGGACCTAGCTTCCACTGAATTTTTCAATAAGATTTTTCCATCCATCCATCCGCCCATCTTCTAACTACTTGGGGTCTTCGTCAGGGTTGTGAAGATGCTTGCAGTGTATATTAGACAGCATAGAGCACAAGGCAGGAGACACCCTGGGTGGGATGCCAGTCCAACACAGGGCACAAGACAGGGAACACTCTGGACAGGATGCCAGTTCCTCACGGGACCAGCACTCACTGCATATATATATAAAAAAATCAGAAACACCAGTTTCAAGCTAAATAGATTTTTCCAACAAGAATCTGATTTAATGATACCCAGAGATGGAGATTTCAGGTCCAGAGAGTACAAATCCAGACCAAGATTGACCAGTTGAGTATAAAGAGTCACCGTCACAGAGTGCTCATCTGATTGGTTGGTTTGTACTCTCTGGACCTGAAACCTCCACCTCTGATGATATCTAATGAATATCTAACTACCTCTGTTTTTTAAAGTACAGGTATTAAAAATATCAAAAAAATATCACCTGAAGAGATATTTGAATATAACCCTGGGAATAAGGGATCATTCCGGCCAGTGATACAAAGTCTGCTAATATGATACCAGGATTAAGCCTGGGAGGTCAGTTTATAATACAGGGCCATGGTGACCACTGCTTTTGAAATATGCTATTCATGAGAAATTAGGGTAACAGTTTGAAGAACTTCTTCTGTGGACGTCAATCTGCAAGCGTCCCGCTGTTCCTGTGCGGATCCTGTATTTCTGGTTTCCTAACACCCACGCGAGGATTTACTACAGGTTCAGTGGTGTTGGTAATTGGAGACTAGTAAAGCCAGCATCTCTGAACTGCACCCTGGCATTACTGGGTCTTAAGTGCTGAGTTCGCTTCCTGGTGAGATGTGCTCTGGGCGCTAAAAACTCCTGCATTTCATTTGGACTCAGCTGGGTTTCTTTGGCCCATGACACATGTTTCTAATCTCCCCGCTGCTAGCACACTGGTGTTTAATTAGGCACCTCAAAAAATGCTAACTTGCTTCATATCATCAGACCTCGGTCTTGATTGGCTCCCACTTCCTGTTCCTGTGTTTGTGCGGGGCGACGTGAGAACATAGGGTTGTGTGAAATGGCTCCTCGCTCAAGTGGCAGGTTCCAGCACGCCCCGCCCCACATGCCCCGCCCAGCATGCGACATGCACCAGCACGGTGCCTGCTAGAATGGTGTGAGGAAATCTGCCTCCAGGGTGGATTTGCTCTGAATCCAGCCAATGACACTGCAACCTTTCGCCACAAGAGGAATGCTATTCATGAAGTAACAGTTATATCCACAGCAATGGAAGAATCTCTTTCCTCTGGTTACCATCAAAGAGGTAAATTGCAAACACCCTCAGAAAGCATCGTCCTCCTAATCCTGCGGGTCTCCTTTCCCAGCCAATACTTCCATCTCTGCTGTCTTAAGCTGTGTGATCATTACCTGATGGTAGACCTTCTTCAAGATCAACTATTATCCTCAATTAATGTAATATAGGTTGGTCTAGTTTTACTTCACAATGTCAGAATCTCCCCTTGCTGTGGCAATACGAACACACAGCTCTCCGCCCACATTAATAATCATCAATACTTTATTAATCCCCATGGGGAAATTGTCTTTACACCTTCCTAATCTTGCTCTTTGTACAGTAAGTTGTCTGCGAAGGGCAGCCACCCATAGCAGGGCTCCAGGAGCTGGGGGTTAAGGGCCTTGCTCAAGGACCCACAGATGCCGGGTTTGAACCCACAGCCTTGTGATTACAGGCACCCAGGCTTGGCCCAATGAGCCAAGCACTGCCCCAATAAGAGTTCAGCACTATGTGCAGCTTTTGAAATAGAAATGTTTCTACCTGATTAAGTGTCTGTTCAAGTCTCAGCAGAGGCACTACTTCAAGATGAGAAAAAAAATCTCTGAGACTTAGGAGTTAGTAATTCATGGTCATATCAGCGGTCCTTGGATTGCTTTCCAGATTCTGATTAGAAGAGGTGTTTAGAAATTTACTTGGAAATGTACCCTTTAGAGTTACTAAATGCAACATTAACCAGCAGCTCCTTTTGGATGACAAAGGCCTTCTAAGAAGCCTCTTTCATTAACCTGACACCCCCCTCCCCCCGCATTGTAGCCTTGTCATGTATCACACTGAGATGCTATAAACTTCACTAACTACAACAATACCCCATGGATGTTTCTCAATACGTGTACTTGACCACACATATGTTCTCGTGTACCTGTGTGACATTGTCTTCCACTGCCAGACCAGTCCCGATACTCATGAACAGGAGTACAGAGGACAGTAAAATTCCCTGGACGATGTTCTTGCCTCGCCCCAGCCTGTGTTGCTCCCTTGTCAGGCTACTATAGTTCTTTGCTCCAGGCCTTGGCCACTGCAGCAACCTGAATCTTATCCTCTTTGGCTTTGCTACCCATAATAATCATCTTACTTCTCACGGGTGTTTCTCCACTTCTTCTGATTCATGGCAGTTTCTGTTTTGAAACCCTGTCATGAGCGATCAGCTTTTCTGTATGTTCAAATACTGGTTAGCTGGTTGGTTTCTTGCCTCCTTTCCTCTCATGCTTCACTCTATAAAAACAATCACACCTTCCCCCATCTTCATATAAACCTGGGATCCGTGTAGCAGCAGAGCAATTTCCGGCAACTGAACTGGACAAGCACAGACCTAGATCAGGCAGAGCTATAGAGAATAATGTTCTAAAAACTTTATAGACCACAGATAGAGAAGTAAAAAAGGCTGAAAGATTCTACTACATCAGCTGCTAGAGATGTGAAACTGTGCACAGCTTCTGCTATCCAAATTGTAAAAATGAGAAATGGTGTCGACGCTAAGCTCTTGTCTCCATTCTCCCTGTATGTGGCCGGGCAGTCAAGAACTGGAGAGTCTGTTCTGGAACCAGCACCTCTGAAAACGTCAATTTATGAAGCCATGGAGTGGGTCAAGCTCTTGCTTTTGCTTTCACACTTTAAGCATGTTTGCAGGTGGGTTGGCTTCCGCACTGCACTGCATGCCCTCTGTAGTCGGCCATCCAGCATTTTCATGATCACAGGCAGAGGAGAGACAGGCCACATCCCCAACCCCAAGGCCCTGCCAACTGCTGCTCTTCTGAACAGCATGCTGGTCAAGCGGCCAGAAGATTAGGAACAATCATTATAGGTACCTTCTCTGTGGTGACCGAAATCCTGTAGCTGAGGCAAATGTGTCTGTGAGACTTGTCTGTATAGGAAGGATCTTCTCAGCCTGGGTGGCCTTATAAACATGTCTTATTAATGGCACTCCTTAATGATGACTTCTGTAATTACTATGGAGCTGCTCAAGAGAGCAGAAGAAGCTCCATTTGCAGCTGCTTGACCCCAGATCAAGTAATCCTTCTTAAATGGAAGGTGGAGCGAATGTTAGCCCCTCAGCTCATAAAGAGTCCAGCTTGCACTTCAAGGTACTGCTCTCAACCTTGGTCCATGTCAGAGCTGAAATTCTAGGCAGGATGGGGGGGCTGGGGGGGTGGTGCTGCGAGACAGTAAGGGATCAGAGACAGCAGGCAGCAATTGCAAGCAGATGCCCAAGTGCCGTGAAGTACAGGAGCAAGGGCCCTAACCTCTCTCAGATGGACCCTTGGGTTATAAACGGGTGGCCAGCCCTGTTCAGCCTGGGCCTAGTGAGGAAAAGCCACCAGTGGCTCCTCATAGGAAACTGGCCTCATGTGTGTCTGATTGCTGCAGGCTTTGATGCCAGGGGTGCAGGGTTGTGGCTGTTCCATATGGTCAGGATCTCAGAAACTCAATAACACAGTTAAAGGTGCAGGAGGTCCAGTGCCATCTGTGTTTTGCAGCCACTGGGCCGTCACTGTCGGTCTTCATGGGGCCCATCCTTAAAATGGAGTGGAATTTAAGGGAATCTATGTCTGACTTTGATTTTCAGTGGCCTTGAATGAGTATTCTCAGAGTAATGTAATATGCTATTCTTTTGTTTATTGTTTTTTTGAATAGTGTTAGTCATATCTATGGTGCACTCTCATTCCTAGTGGCTGTCCCATGCGTTCCTCAGAGTAACAAGAATATATATATTGCACCATTAATACAAGACCTGCAAGGATCCAATCATTTCTGTAAGACTCCTGCTGTTTTGATTTGTAGATTTTGGCAAAGAGCTACACTAAGTGGGAATCTTCCAAGACTTAAGTTGAAATCTTCCAAGAACTAATATTTTATAGGTTTTCCCCTCCATAGTGTTCCCTATAGTGAGGCCCATTCTTTGAGCAAGCAGTGAGCAGACCTTCAGACATACTAATGCAGTGCAGTGGCAGTGAAATATTTGGGTTTTATACCGTGAAGGAACCACCCACGTCCAACAACCAAAAACAGTTACTGCACCACAACATTTTTAGTTGCTTTTCCTCCTTATAATTGATGCTAACTTGATCCTATTTTTGGGTAACTGCAACACTCAAGAGAGGGGCAAAATTTGGGTACATGGGAAGCGGTTATAGTCTGAAGAATCTATGACAGTCATCTGAAAAAAATACTTCAGCGTGACCCTTCGAAAGAAAAGGTAAACATTTAACACGATAGGACACAAGTAACTTAGTAGCTCAGTTACTATTCAAGCACAAATCATAAACAAATATAGTCACTGCATGAAATTCATGAACCATTACGAGTGATTAATGATGAACGAACATGGGATCAGTTTCTGGTTAATTAAAGCATTAAATAAGAGTGTTCTACTACATTACTTGTGCCCACTCAAGTAAAGCATTAGAGAAAAAGCTTTATCAGTATGTTTCAAAATGCTTAAAATGTAACAATTTGCTACCACCCCTGTCAGGTAGAGGGATGCAATTGCTTCTTCCTGAGTAAGGAAGTGAGATGAAGATGCGTAAGCCCACCATGGGCCCATGTGATGCACTCTGCAGCGGCATTGCTAATGTCGCCTTTGTGCATAAGAGGATCATGGCTGATTACGCAAAGCTGTAAGTGACACAGAAGTAGCAGGAGAAGCTTTAACCTTCCCGCCTTGGATGTTCTTGAGATTCAACTTAAACAGAAAAATTCAGAATTAAGTTCTGCATCTGGGAGTCTTAGGGACCAGTATCTACTGAGGTTCTTTTTCTACTGACCGTCGGGTGCGAGGGCATCCATTGAAGCCTCTGCCTGGCACTGAGCTATACACAAAGGAGCCAGTGGACACTGAGCCTTCCCAGGCTGAAAACTGTCTAAATGGGTTGCACAGAATGCCACCCCGGGGTGAATGCAGTTAACCCGCTGGAATGCAGCAATCCCCATTTGTTTGAGAACAGTATCTCTAAGTTTTAATGCGTTAACCCTAGTAGAAGCCATGTTTCTGAAATCATGCCACATGTCTACTGCTAATAGTATATTTAACAAAAAACTGTCCACCATTTTGTTTCTTAAAGGGGCGGATCATCCATCTCATGGAATGATATACAGTCCGCATCCTACACACAAGATGTTCATACTATATTATCCCACATTTTTTCAGAATTAATTGTGATGTATTGCCATCTTGTGACGCCTCCCTCATCCAACACTGAAGCCAAATCAAATATCCATTTATTTACTATCACAGTTCAGTGATAATGTACATAAAAAAGGCTCTGCTGATAATCTAAATGCGTCACTGAGAGCGTAGATGAAATTATGCTCACAACAGAGGGAGAATTTGTATGGCAATGTGGAAAGCGTTGTTAAGGAAACCTGAATTCAGGCCATGGAAAAATTTGGCAGTTCAGACAGAGGTTAGAGAGAAGGCCTTATCAACAACATAGCTTATCAGTGTTTTTAATGTAATATGGGTTTTCACACTGTTTTTTTGTGCAAATCTCTCTGTATGTGTAACTTCCCCCTGATTTTAAAAAATTTTGATAAGCTGATTGAATTTGTGTGCTTATTGGTTGATATTGACAAAGTTCTTCTAATTAACTGCCAAGGGGTTACTGCCAGGAAACAAATACAGTGCTTGGCTCTTGCAGGCATTGAAAAGCTTGCACAAATGGATAAGTCAGGGTCACAACACTATGTTTTTGTAAAGCCGGCACTTGATTTATCGTGAGGTGACTTTCCCTTTTTCAATATAACAATAGAGAGCTGAAGCACAAGGGAAAGCGAAATGCTATAGAAGGTCTCCATGTTAGAATCTGCCACCTCAGGCCGATATTGCACACATATTGGCTTCCTGCAGAGTGTAAGTGCAATCTTATGAAATCAAAAACTTGTTATTCGAGGCGGCTGGCAGTAATCTATCCCAGGAAGTGAAGGCTCACACTACACATCCAGAAAATCCACGGAGATATATGAGACGTACATATTATTCATGCACATACACATATAAAGGAAAATGACGGTCACTGGGTCCCCTGAACTGCATGTGGGACAAAAGAACTGAACATGCCAGAAAGTACAGGGACACCGATTAAAATGCACAATCCCATAGACATGGGGAGATATACCTCAGCACCTATCGTATGAATTATTTCCATTCTACTTTTTTGGGCCATATCTTCATATGTAAGTTGCCGAAGCTTATAATGCCACTAACCATTTTGTTATTGCCAGTGACACATTGTGACTTATATGTTTGGTGAGGGTCACACAGCATCGCCTGGACAAGAGGTGCTGGATTAGGAGGTTATTCTAATGGCTCAACTCTCTGCTGCTCCATTTGCAGTGTTGGCCCTGGTGCAGTTTAGGCATCTGTCTGCCATTTAATGCCATTTATATTATAAATGAAATGATAATGTTGTACTTATCCTGTCTGTTTGTGCTTGAAATAAGGTTAGGGTTTTCGTGGAGCTTATTCTGGAATAAGTTAATTCTGTTATAAGTTCTGGTATACGTTCTAATACGTCCTGGTAGCCATGAAATGCTATCAGGATCAGTTCCTGCCTTGTCCCATTCTGTTTGTTGTTTCCCCATTTGGTCAGCAGGTGTCGCTGGCCATTCCGTTTCTCTCTCTGTGTTTCCCTAGGTTTAACACCTTCCTCTGTCCTTCTTGTTTTCTTTGCTTCAGGGACTGCTTCATGATTGAATGGGACTAGTAGTGCATTGCTAACTATCATGGGTTCAAGGCTGTTTTATTTATCAATTATTATATCAGATTGGCTATCTGGTGCCCCATGTTCTTGTGGTCCGATCCACAGTATTCCTGAGTTCACGCCATTAACCCTTATTCATAGCGGAAGACGTTTTTTTTTTACTTCCGGTTGCGCTGTTGTTGACAGTTGCGGAGTTACACCTTCACTATAGATAAAGGTTTCTCATCGCAGTTTCTTTTACCTGGTGTAAATGGCAACACATCGGGGGTGGATACACAGTAGAGATGTTTTAAAAAGTGGTGGACAGTTCAGTAGAAGTGCCCCACCTGTCACTTGTCACGGACTGGGTAGATGACATGAAACTATGGCCCGATGTTAGCTACATCGACATTATTAATCACCTCGTATTTTCCCAAGGCGTGCAATTGCGTAATTAGCAAGAGCATCAAGGCTTTGAAACTTTGAAATGTTGTCTTTGTATTTTTAACCTCGTATTTTTGCATATGAATTCGTACCATCAAATTTCAGATGCATATTTCCAATGCATAAATATTCAATGTTAGAATTTCAGTGGTATATAAAATTCAAATTGTACAGATGTACAGATTTACTTCCATATGTGTCCTCACTTGACATAATATTTTACATTATCTGATTGAATTATTTTGCTAATCTGTAAGGTGTACCAAAATGACATGATTTTGTTTGAGTTAGCGGGAGAATGAGTCTATACGTATATATAAAAAATTGAATCCTGCAGTAAGTCCTGTGAGTAAAAGCAAGACGAGAAAGCAGAAAATAAAAACCATCTTTTATCAAGTAATTAATTCTCTGCCTGATGTTCCATAATATGGAGAACAGAGCTGAGATTGCTACATAATCAATATAAGAAAGCCTATAAAATCATGTGTTAGCATTGCAATTAATTTCAAAATAATTACAGTAAAATCCCATTATAGTGGACTCGCTTATAACGGAATATCGTCTATAATGTATGAGGTCCGCTGGTCCCGGCCTTGCCCCTTTAAGAACATGCAGACAAAGCATTGGATATAGCGAACTTGCATATAGCGCAATTTCGCTTATAACGGACAAACAATTTGGTCCTTGGACTGTGCATGTATATTTCTGGATCAAAAAGCAACTGACTATTAATATGAAATGGAAAATATGGGTGACCTTGCCATTGTTTTTCTTAAATTATTGTGGCAGCCGACAACAGCACACGTTGAACCTGAGCTCATCCTCGAACAGGTAAAGCCGCCAATTACCTTCTGGAATATATATTAATATAGCAATTTCCCTTGCTATGTTTTGGTTGTTGTTTTTTTAGTATGACATAAATATGAATAATTACCTTTGACAAAATACAGCAGTAAAAATTTTCCTAGGTTTGCTTTAAAATTACAAATGGAAAAAGAATGTTAGAAAACCCATGAAGATCTTTTCCTAAGGTTGATTTGCAAGCAAAAATTTGTTGGGATATTAAATATAGTTAATGATATCTTACTTTATGGGCATAGTTTATATAATTAAATTAGATGCAAAAACAAGAATAATTCTGAACTTGGTTGTAATGGTGCCCTAGCAATGTCCTGCTTTTTCCAGTGGCTATTACACTCGCCTGTGCATCTGAGATTCTCTACAGGCCGGCGTGTATCATCCCGCAGTGCCAGTTTTCTCCTTCGCAAAGCTGCCTTTTGAAGACAGACAAATTCAGTTTCCATTTACAGCAGGACACCCAATAACTTTAAAAAATACTGGGTACCATGTAAAAACATTACAATTTCTTGCTACGCCAGAATAGGAAGTAATCTGAATGGACAGTAGGAAGTAATCTGAAGGGTCGCATATCTTCCACGTGATTTTAGTGCCTTTTTAAGTTATCCCTGCTTATGTTTAGTCTTGTAGCAATGTTCCACAACCTCTAGCTTTTTAGTCTATAGTGCTTGTTAATAACCTTCACCCTTGCCTGTTAGCACTGAGTCCGTAGTGTGTGTAATCTGTCATGACCTATACCTCTCCACTGTTCAGCCTTGTTATCTGTACCTGTAGCCTTGTTACCCTGTTCCTTTGTCGGTCATTTAATGTGTCGGATTGTGTCTGCCTGCAGTCTTTGTTAATCTCCTGAACTTCAAGTCATGGCTTGTTAGATTGCACTGTGTTTTCTTCCGTTAAGTTTCAGTGCTAGTTATTTCCGATCATGGTCTATTTAGTTTTAGATATTTGGTGTTTTGTTTTTGAGTAATAAAGTTCTCCTTTGTTCAGAAAGCTGCATCATGGACCATTATCTATGACCCATCGTTAACACATGCTGAATACAACACTGTAAGAAAATGCAAAAACGAATAAAATAAAATAAAAAATTAGGAAAATGCAAACCAAAGACATGATTTTTTTAACTTTAAGAAAAAACAATTGTTTTCTCAATATTTTATGTTTTCTTATATTTTTGTGCATTTTTATTCCTAACATGTTTTATTTGTCATTTCTGGGCCACAATAATGACAGATATCTGTTTGTGTCTTTGCCAACTGCATGGAACCAAAGGTCAGAGTCTTCCGGAAGATGCAGTGTATTCCAGTGAATTATGGGTTCACTGCATTTCACTACCATCACATCAGTTTACAGGATTTTTGGACAAATCAAGAGATCCACCACCTATCTGGGACTCCAGCACATCCAACATCTGCAAGTTATGGAGAACTGGTTGCAAAACCCCACAATAATATTACTGCAGTGTCCTGAGAAAGTCATGTAACAAATGTGTCACTGCTGTGGCTAAACTCTGCTCCTCTCTGGATGAGCTATGATAAAGCACTCAGCACTGAACTCAAGTCATAAACTTGTTTACTTAGGGTTGAATATTCAAAGAATAAGAAGTATTGCTCTTGTTAGTATGCATGCTGCAGCTGTACTCTTTGAATCCACTCACTTAATGAAATGAACACCAATTGCTGAAATTAAATTATGAACTATAGTGGCCTGATAAGATTACCCAGCAATAACATTTTTTTGGATTTCTGCACATGTCTACATATATTATAAATGAAGTAAACAATTTTTAGGTAAGCACCCATTTAGCTCTTTAGTACACAGTCCATCTAATTTTAGCAATTGCACAAGGGGTTACAGCTGTGAAATTAAATAAATCCATTCCAATTAAAGTGTTTGAAGCATTGAGGCATGGAACACAGGAACAATAAGAAAGTGTACAGTTCTGTTTGTTCCGGATAAACAAATAAGAACCATCTAGAGTTCCATGGGTGCCTTTAAAACCTCAACACACACACACATACCCATAAACCTTCCTGCAATGAAAAATGCACGAACAAATCAAGCAATGAAACTCTCTGGAGGGGGATCTGAAGAGGCAGATTGGCAGGATGAGAAGAATTTTGGTATTTTTTGAGCAGCTGAAAGGAAAAGTTGATATGGCATAAAACTGAAGTGAAAGGGAACTGAAATGGAATTTAAAGTAAAAACAGATAAGCTCCATTTTATGAGCATGCTGCTGTCACATAGAACGAGAATAAAGTTAGCTTGGATGGATAAAGTGCATATTGTGGCATAATATCAAGCCATAATTCATGAATAAGAAATAAGAAGAAAAGACTTGTAGAGTAGATATCAGCCAGATTAAAATATAGATAAAATAATGAAATATCAAACTTAATTGTTACCTTACTATATCTGTCGTAGCAGGAGTTTGAAAAGGCAGGCTAAGTATAAGCATCATGTAGAAATGGGAACCAAAACTCCCTGCACAGCTCCTGGCTAAAGCGACAGGTGCATTCAGGTAACCAAGATTAATGAGCATGATCAGCATTCACAGAGTATTAGATATATAATGAGCTTTAGATATATAATAATATTCATGTGGCAGCTCATTTAAATATGCTAAATTAAAAGACATTTAAATGCAAGCGGCTTGTATTCTCTCTGCCTCTTGGGTCATGACCATCTATTGACCACAATGAACCTGGAGTCAGCGTTTCCATGACTGAAAATGGTCCTATAATTATAAAAACAAAAAACTGATTTATACATTTTGGACCTTATCCATAGCTGAGTGTAAATCCTAAATTGGATAATGACATAAAAAGATTTCAAGCAAAACCATTTTGGCGAAAATGTTTCCCTTGCTATGTTTTGGTTGTTGTTTTTTTAGTATGACATAAATATGAATAATTACCTTTGACAAAATACAGCAGTAAAAATTTTCCTAGGTTTGCTTTAAAATTACAAATGGAAAAAGAATGTTAGAAAACCCATGAAGATCTTTTCCTAAGGTTGATTTGCAAGCAAAAATTTGTTGGGATATTAAATATAGTTAATGATATCTTACTTTATGGGCATAGTTTATATAATTAAATTAGATGCAAAAACAAGAATAATTCTGAACTTGGTTGTAATGGTGCCCTAGCAATGTCCTGCTTTTTCCAGTGGCTATTACACTCGCCTGTGCATCTGAGATTCTCTACAGGCCGGCGTGTATCATCCCGCAGTGCCAGTTTTCTCCTTCGCAAAGCTGCCTTTTGAAGACAGACAAATTCAGTTTCCATTTACAGCAGGACACCCAATAACTTTAAAACACTTTAAACTTTAAAACAGTGCAATTTCTTGCTATGCAAGAATAGGAAGTAATCTGAATGGACAGTAGGAAGTAATCTGAATGGTCGCATATCTTCCACATGATTGGCCCCTTGGAAAGGACTGTGAAGTCCAATTGCTGGTCGCCTCACGCTGAGCTTATTTACGCTGATGACACTGACGACAGAAGCTGAACTCGGTAATTTAATGTGATTGGAGAGCATGAAAGCCAGACTTCGCGGTCTAAATAGAGCAGCAGCCAGGCTTGCAGAATACCCGATTCCTCAATTATGAATCCTTGTGGGCTCTCCTCAGAGTTGCTGATGATGATGTCAACTTTCCGTTCTTTTCCCCTAGAGCACATACACAATGTTTTGTGCCCCACACTGCCTGTCTCATGTGGGTGAACTATGAGCAATAGTAAGTCATGTGAGTGGCAAAAGCAGGATCTCTGGCCTGTGAGCTTTATTGATGTTCCACGCAGGCAAATCACCCTTTGCTTGTAAATACTTAGTGGTATGAGAAGGAAGAGAGGGGGTGTGGAACATGACAAAATACCTATTAAGATTCGTAGGAGAATTAAATCCACAAAGATGCAATTTCCCTGTGCAAACAATGGAATGAGGAATGTCCACAAAAGCAATGAAAACAGTATCCAACATGAATTCCCACACCGCAATTGGAATTCTGACGTAGCAGCCAAACAATCTAAGTTCTACCAACTAGTTGTGGTCATTTCATAGATTCTCTTACGTTCTCCAACGTCTCGAGGCATTTGCACCCAAGTTGCCTAGTAATTGAGTAATTACCCATGCGTGCACTTGCTTGTTGTGTAATGTCTTGGCAATGTGGATCATAAGTATTTACTTAAACCTTTGTTGTCAATACATAGTAATCTATCCATCTTTCTTATTTTGGTTACAGTCACAGGGGGGCCTGGAGCAAGGTTCTCCCTCACGGGCATGCACACATACAATATCATAAATATTAGTTTACTGGTAACTGCTTCCCTTTTTACTGTGGGAGGAAATTGTAGCACGGCAAGGAAACCAATATGACACACGGAGTGACCCAGAGTGAAGATGGGATTCAAACCACTAACAACTGCGAAGCAAGAACGCAACCCACTGAACCACAATGAGCCCCTATGACATCAAAAGAGAGACTGACAACCAATGATGATGGCAACAATGACGCCAACAAAAACAATAATACTTTCAATAATAATAATCATAATAGTAATGCTGACAAAGTGTTTGGTATAATTGATTCTTTAGAAGAAGATTTCACTACATTCAGAACTAGAATCCAAATAGTCATTACTGTTTAATAGGCATGACTTCATGTCAGAAGCATTTTTACATTGCATAGCTCAGCTGGACACCAATATAGCTACAGAGATATGATGTATCCCCGACTCAAATGGCTGCTCATCTGCTGCACGAGGGTGTGACTGGTGACCAGGGCGGGGAGGGGGGCAGATCAGTTGCATAACATCTCCCGCAGCTTCTGTAAGGGTTTGCAGACCCATTGGTGGATCGGGCCTCGAGTGGGAGTGTCCTGCTTTTTATAACCATGATGTGGCATTCCTTGGAGTGAGCCCTGAGCTTCCCTTCTGTCAGGAGCAAAGGGAAGACGCCTTGCTAAATATGGAGATCTCATGCTCTGTTACCATGGGGCCACATAATTCAGAATGATGCCAGGTGACTTTTATGGGATACGTGGACATTGAAGTAGCTGGCATTAAGTCTTTCTAGTTAAGAGGAAGACTGGCTCAAGGACCCAACTCACTCCATAGCCAAATATATGTAAGAAATTGAACATACTAAAACTTGAACAAATACCATCATAGATTAGAGCTGATGGTTCTCAATGTGAAAGTGTAAATTTACAGAAGTCTTATATTTTTGTTATTACTCTTATGTGTTACAATGTCTCCATTCACTTCACCATTTATCATGTTGTGTCAGAGTCAGGACCTTGAATGTAAATATGGATCTTAATCTTAGGAACAGCTGCATGTGACATCGGTTCGTGACGTAAATATATTACTGAAGAACTCACATCAGTAAACTTTAGAGAGTCTGTGCACGGCTGTCTAACGATGAATAATTGGGTAACCGACAGAATAGCTTTATACACTCTGGTATGAATACCTTCTCATTGACGCACATCTATACAAGGGGGAAAAAAAACACTGATCACATTTAGTCAAGCTGCTGTCTGGCCTGTAGCAAGGCTCCTGTTTTCTACAGCCACCCTCAGCATATTCAGATGATTAGCAAGGGATTAAGGTTCTTTGCAATTGAAGATAATCATGAATGACTCAGTGCAAGGACTTTAACCTACGGAGAAACCTCCTCTCGAACCCGTACAGTAATGACCTAAATGAGCTGAGTGAATTTCAGCTTGTGTTTTGAGGATGGTACAGTAATCAAGCAATATTTGTTAATAAATATTGTAATAAATGCTATATATTTATTTGACTTTCAATAATATTGAACATGCAGATAATCTACATGCAGAGAGTAGACAAAAGAGCATGTGCTGGTTTGTACACGGGATTCCAGGATACCAGTATACGGCAGTTCATATTTCAATCTGGGGGACCTCCAAGACCGACACTGATTTCTAATTGACAAAATCTTCTTTGCTCATTCATACAGTTTAAGGGTTTGTATCTTGGCATATAGGTCTGCCAGAATTCCGCCTAAAAGACTCACACCACATAGCTATTTAGTTATTTTATCGGTTCATTCGGTGTCGTTTTATCAACAAGATATATTTAAATTGAGTTTTCCAAGAAATAATATCTTTGGGCTTTACAGCTGGTCCCTTTATTGCATTTTTATGACTTCTGCATCAAAATTATTGCGTGAATTTGTTCATTGACAGTAATGAACCCATTGCAAAATCCACGCAGCACTGATTTTTAGCGCCTTTGCTCAGGAGTACAGTAAATTTTTTGCTCAAGGATTAATTTATTGTAATTTCTATGAGTACAATGAAATACCTTCTTGTGTCCCTCCCTGGAGACTTATACAACATATAACAAAAAAGACCACATAATAAATAAGAATGATTACAATTAACATATTATCATATATACAGTATACATACAATATACATACAATGTAGAACAACATGCAATGGACAAAGTACATTAACAGGCAAGTAGGACAACACAGTGCTGAGGTTTAAAGTGGCAGTGGGTAGTTAATAAATGACATTGGGGATCCACATTCTTTTTCCTGTTGTAACAAAGATGTTCCTGAGGCTTGAAGTGCGGGTGGGGGGGAGGCAGGATCGCGACTGGGCTGAGCGTCTGGGCTCTGACGGCATTGTGTCCAGCTTTTTGCTGGACAGTTAACAATAATTTTTTTTTCTTACGTATTAGAACCCTGTTTTCAGACATATTTGTGGATGCTGAAGTTGATCCTGCTTTTTCTAGCTATTTGACAGCAGACGCCATAAAAAAAATTGTGAACGGAGTATTCCAAGTTAAAACCTCATTGCTGTCAATGAAGGGACAAGATTTCTCCAAAATCATTTGAAAATGGAGTCCTGCATGAGCTGCTGGGATAGAGGGTGATGTTTAAAACAGGGAATGCTCTTCGACAGGAAGAGGCAAAGGGCCCTGAGGCAGAGAGACTGTCCCCTTTGGCCTGGCCTTCCCGCTGACGGTGGAATCCTGTGAAGCCGCTCCTTGCTTTTTGCCCCGTGACTCAGCTGTTGTGTCAGGCACATCGCTTATTCACATCTATTTACAGCCCGGTCTGTGCAGCGCTGTGACGTCAGCCGTGTCACATTCCCCCGGTCAAGTGACATGCTACTGATGGTCCCGAGATCTCCCGCCCGAGGAGCTCCTATCTTCCTCAGAACTCACCTTCGAATGCCGCAAAAGCCTGCCGGAATGGGATGCTCAGCTCCTTGACCGGGCTGGAACGACAAAGTGGTGGTGTGTGAGGGAGAGGGGGTTGGGGGGAGATCTTCCATAGCACAGACGGGAGCAGAAACCGGAGAAGGACCAGCTGGCTGTCAGCGAGAGGTGATAGCCAACACGCATTCGCTATGCGCCCCGTTCAGGCTGACATGGCTGAATCCCCAGTGCCTGTCTCTTATCACTATGGACAATATCATAAAACCCCAAACAGCTCATTTCCATGGTGTATCCTAGTTGATAATCCCTCTTTTGGTTATCAGAGACTCGAAAGACGAGAGTTTCTGTGCAAACGGCAGCAGCAGAACACGAAGCTCTGGTTACATAACTGCAGGTTTAGGCCCTATAAAGGAAACTCTCTATCATTCTCTTGAGTAACAGATCTAAACTTACATGACATGAACGTAGCAATACCACGAGCAGAGTTAAATAATCAATTTATTCCTAAAATAAAAACTCTTTTCCAAGTGAGCATCTGAAAATGAAATCAAAATATGATCTTTTCTGGTTCTTTGCTGGAGCTTCAATGATCATATATCACAGTCAAAGCCCCGAATGAAATACATGTAATTCAACTAGGTGATATCCATATATTTGTTAAATGTCTTGTTATTCACTCTGAATTAGCAACTTCACAAGATACCGGAGCCAAGGACGACTGGAGGAATGCACTTTTCTGGAATGCATGAAAACCCTGTGAATTTTGCCAAACACAAAAACAGCTCCAAATTTACTCGTGTGTTTAGGATGGTGGGTGCTTGTGTAAGGCTCATTCGGAATCTAAGGCATATAATGGGACCCCATTCCCACCCCCCCCCCGACCCCCCCCCCCCCCCACACACACACACACAAG
>JAABNY020000136.1:25980642-25995143 GCA_015164015.2 Brevimyrus niger
CACACACACACACAAGCATATTATCTGGTTGCATTTAATTTGATAGAGTAGGTCAGATTCATGTTGCTGTCCATTGTATTTTTTCTATAATTTCAGTTTCTTGTTTAGCTGATGCAAAATCATGCGTTGCCTTGGCTCATGAGGCAGCTGAAGGGTCCTGACAGTCAGCAGATGCACGGCTTTGTTTACTGAACGCACGGGAGGGAGCTGACGTTGTGTGCATTGCTTAGAGACATATGATGTTACAGCCTTTTTGTTTGTTTTAAATCTATACGCGTCTGGACAGTTTTGTTATTTTTAACCCAAGTGCATGATTGGAACATTGCTGCTTCAGATTCCATAACTGGTAGAGTGATGTCACCGTTAATCCCAGCAGCTGACCCTGCTCCCTGATCTTCATTATATTACTCTGCTCAAAAGTGACTGTAAAAAACGTAAATGTTCAATAGAGGGTAGCACTGCAGCGCAGTGGATACCACTGTTGGAGAAAGATGTGCCTTTCGGTGTGCGGCTCAGCAGGCTAAATGCAATCAGGTCACTGGTTCGAGCCTGGCATCAGAAGAATGGCTACGTATCTGTGGGCCCTTGAGCAAGGCCCTTAACCCCCAGCTTCATGGGCGCTGCTGCAGGTGGCTGCCCTTCGCTGCCAAGCTCTTACCTATATACCCTGCCAGGCCAAAAAAAAAAGTCGCCATTTGAATTTATATCAGCAAATACTTAAGAGCCAATGACTAGATCATTATTACAGCTCGCCAATGTTATGCAGCAAAAAGTAAAGTCAGTGAGTACCTGAATCTATTGAATGGCCAGGTTACACCTTCATCCATCATCAATTGATTGTTTTCTTCCCTGTTGGCATGGGCATATTCCAGGACAAGAATGCCAAGATTCATTGGGCTTGAATTTTCAAAAAGTGGTTCGGGGAGCATGAGGAATCATTTTCATGCATGACTTGGTCACCACAGAGTTGTGACCTTGACCTCACTGAAGGTCATGGCATGTGCTGAAGGAGGCGTCATGGAGTGTTTCAGCCGACTTGTCAATACAGGATCTCGGCGAGAAAGGAATACAAATCTGGATGAAAATAAAGGGTGAGATGTTGCATAAGCTTGTGGAAACAATGCCATGACAAATGTGCACCATGATCAAAGCTAAAGGCGGCCCAACGACAAATTCAAGCAGCCTTTTTTTTGCCGGGCAGTGTATGTGTCTGTGTACCATGGACAGTAAGATGGAGTAGGGATCAATAAAGTGTTATTATGAATTAGTGATTGTAATTTGCCCATCATCTGCATGTAAGTTGGTGTCCTGTGGTAGACTTGCATCCCATCCATTGTGTGTCTGTGCCTTTGGCTTTCAGGGACAGGCTGCTGTTTCACTTAAGATAAGTACTAATAATTGCATGGATATTCACTTTTATATAAACCTATATGTTTTAGAAGTACATTGGACACCTTACAGAGTTATTTCATTTTCAATCTATCAAATTTATTAGTCTTGTTATCATATACAATAATATTCTTGTATTGTGCTTTCAGTTTGATGTGGCTTTCATTGCACTGGAAAAAGGTTGACTCAGCCAACGTCTCCATTGTGTTCTTATTTATATATATATATATAGATCAAATAAAATAAAGTTCATTTTCATTAGTCTGATGTGAAGAATGGTGTAAGTAAACACATTATGTACACTTCTTCATTCCTTGATCGGATCAGCCTGATCTGTATTTATTCAGTTTATTAAAGTGAAATAGGATATTTGCAGTAGACGTCACCTATGCAATGTTTGAAAATGGATGTTGAGATACTCACCCTCTCCAGTTCACCATTTATCCAAGGTGTGATCAAACACTGTAAGCCCAACTCCACCTTCAAAGCTCACAATGTTGGGCAGCCGCGTTCCATAGTGGAAGTACATACCTGCAGGCCCTTGTGGTAGGCCCAGGAGGCCACTCGCTTTGCACTAAAATTTTAACTGACCTTACTTAACCCCTGTTATCCTTACAGGGAGACAGGGAAGGCTAGCTCTTTTATGGCACCTTTCCACTGCCACCAGGAACCAACAAACCGTACCGCAAACTGGCCGTTTTCCATCGCAAGGTATGCGAGTTGTACTGAAGCCATATCCGGGCTGTAACCAGGCTAACATGGTCCGGCTTTCTAGCAGGGCCTGAAGCGCAACCAAAACGAGCTGGCTGCATCAGCAACATCTGATTGGTTCAAAATGGATTTCTGGAACATACCAGTGTTCAATGCATAGATTTATCAGAAGGGAAAAAAATATATATTCTATAAATTATTCATTATTAGTGGTATTGCACATGGCAAAGCATTTCCAAAAACTTTCCAACCTCCTACTTAAAAAAGTACACAGCTGAATGGGATGGATTCATAATGCAAATTTACTCCGTTAGCATTTATATTACTTGCATCACACTGCAATTCTCACAGATGTACAGTACAAAAGATATAATCGCACATAATAAATCACCTCTCGTTTCTCAATACCAAGAATGCCAAGATTGTACTTGTGATCTTGGCAAGACCCGTCTTGCTACCTTGCCTTCCAGGAACGAACTTGGGGTACAATGAATCAAGGGATTTGTCTTGTTTGGTGAGGATGTAACAAATGTATCCTTGATATTTGGGGCAGGGCAAGAACAACATCCGGGGATCGTTACTGTCCTCAGTACTTCTGTTCTTGAGTAATGGAACTGTTCTACAGCAAAGGAAGATGACGTGAAACAGGTTCACAAGAACATACGTATGGTCAAAAATACATATTTAAAAATACCCATGATACACATCATGTGAAGAGTAAATAAGCATCTTTCGGTTTTATGTTACTGCCTCTCTCCAAACTCGGCAACGCCTTTACCAAGCCAAGCCTTCTGCAGTGGAAAAGCAAAGCGAGCTGGAACCATGTGGTAACTAGTGACTCTTCACAGTAAGGCTCAGGTATGGCTTAGTTCCTGCATGTTAGTGGAAATGCGCCATTAGAGTTTAATTTTCTTCTTCGGGTGTATAAATGATCTTTTTTTCATTCAGAATAAGGTTTTGCTTCTCAGTACTTGGTGAAGTTCTCAGGGTGGTGAAGGGTGTGCTGAATAATAATTTCCTGTACTGTGTCTAAGTACTACATGAATCCATATTATTTAGTCAGAAATTATTTAATTTCAGCAAAGAAAAAGTTGACAGCTAGAATTCATTACACTTGATATAAAAAAACAGTAACCAAAAAAACTCTGGGTTGTTTTTGTCCCCCTAATGCGGAGATATTTTCTTCTAGGAAAGCCAAATTAACCTGTATAATCTGAGGCTGCTAGCAACTTTATGAGTGCTATCTGTGAGTAGCTGTGGTGTTAGCATTAATGGCTAGCAGAGTCTATGGTGTCAAGCGCTGTAATGGGGAGCCGTAATGCTACGAGCTAAGGGCTTTTAAAGGCCAACAGTGAAAGTGAAACTGAGGGCTATTGGATATCCCACCTCAGGCATACTGATGCCAGGGAGGCAGATGAGGAACATTGGGGGGTACTGACTTGGCTAGGCTTGGACCATACTGCACTTGGAAAACTGTACGTGGAGGGATTGCTTTTTAAATTCCGTCACCATATTGTATGCTATGGTATAATGTCTGGACGGTATTACAAATTAGACACTGCAAAAACATAATGTGGGCTGGATGCCAACCGGGCTAGAGAGTGACAGTAAACTTTGCTGACAGGGGGGCGGGGTCATGGCAGTAAAACTCCTTGCTGGCTAATTGTACCGCTGCTGAATAGCTTAACATTATATTTCCGGGACACTGTGCATCAGCCACAATGCACACAGGGGACTGCTGTCAGTTTGCAAGAGATTCCCAGGACTTACGGCAAAGGGCTGGGCTATAAGGGCTGACTGTGATAGGCATTGTTTAATTTGTTTACTATGTTCACCCAGGAAGCTGATTGCTTCATTTAAAAACTGAAAAAACTAGCCTGCTGTTTGGGCATTAGCCCCAGCCTTCTGCTCCGGACATGGCTATTGTTCAACCCAGACACACATAGCGATACCAGTAACTCCCTAATCTTTGTTTTCTACCTACAGGTTACTGGAAAACTGAGATATTACTGTAGAAAGGTTTTTTTTCCCTCTTTCACATTTAATATTCCTCATTCAAGTGACAAGTTTACCATCCACAAGATAGCTAGACCCTCCTGTCCTGTACCTAATTATTTATATACTAGTTTTGTCTGCTGGCTGGAATTGTTCCAGCCCTGATACTGGCTGGCTTAGGGATGCTGTTGTCCAGGGAACGGGAATGTTTGGGACACTCCATGCTTTCAAGATGATACCTCTGATGATTTACCTTTTATTAATTTATTTATTAATGTCTGCACCTTTGCAAATAAAGGCCCATTTGACAGACAGGCAAAAAAAATAAAAAAATTATAGCTTGAAACATTGATTTTCAGTAACAGCTTGATTCGTGCCTGGAGTTCAGGACACATTGGACACAATGCTAGAGTACCAGAAAGTATTTGCTCATTATAGGCTATTTGAAGGCACCAAAACATGCCTTTCGACCAATATTACCTCATTGCATAAGCTCTGCTATTCTCCAGTCATTGATAAAATTTCATTGAACATATTAACCTGTATAATTTTCCAAAACAAAGGGCACAATGGACCCAATTTCAACACGTATGATTGTAACACACAAGTTGTGGTTCCATGTCTGACATATGGTGGGGCTTGGGGTTCCGTAACAACATCACCACAGGCCAAGACCTCTCAGTGACACACTGGGATTCACCATAGAAAAGCAGTTACTGAATTAAATGCACGATGTACAATGTGAGTAGCGCATAGGTATCAGATGTTGCAACAGACTGACTGCAGCTGCTCAGAACCGCAGCTGTGAATGTCAAATTTGGTCTGCTTCATGATGGACTGGAGCTGCCTTTTCCAAATCAGCATCATCAGATCATCTCTCTGCCTCAACTCTACAAGTGGAGATTTCTGAGAATGAAGTGGCCTTAGTGCCCCAAGACGAAACAGAGACGGGGGAATGTTTCCAACCATGTGCATGAAACTGTGAAGCACATTTTAGGAAAGTCTGTTTACTTCTCTAGTCAACATTGCTTACTCTGGTAAAGTGCACACTCGCAATGTAAACCCCAAAGGCTACACAAAATGCTTCTTCACAGCTACGCAAAAAGCTAAGTAATCCTACATGTCCAGAGAATATAAATAATGTTTTTTAATTTAATTTCTCTCACTTGTGAAGAATTTGAAAAAGTCAGTCCTACCCATTAATGTGTTTCTTTACGTTACATTTCTAATATTTCTTCTGAGTGTTGTTCTGAGTGTATCTTCTGCTGTCTTTGGATTCTGTGGTGAGATAATTTTCGTTTCCGTCTTTGTTCTGCAACTCATCAGTGGCATTCAGTAATGCACAGATATAAAGAAGTATCTGAATTTTATATTTATATACAGATATGAAATCTGGGTAGTCTTTCCTTCTAGCTAAACACCCTGGCCTATGTTTAAATAGGGACTATGCAGATAAAATTGATATAACAATGAAAACTGCAAAGAGTGGAAACATTTCTGCTGTGGAAACACTCAAGCTGTGGAAAGTCAGACTTGCATGTCTTGGCTATCTGTAGGCATTTAACTCCAATCAAACTAAAATATGACCTAAGGTAAAATGCAAGCTGTCGCTGGCTCTGTAAATAGGAGCTGCATGACATGGTCTTGTCTGTGTTTTCATTGGCCTTCTTTAATAACAGCTTTTAAGCGCTGCTTATCTCACCACTATTTGTGTCCAGTGATAAAGCCCGGCTGAATGCATGTGTTAGAATCCATGTTATTTCTGAAATTCATTTGATTCAATTTGATTAACATTCTTTATGACCTCTGTGGCTAGATGACATTTAAAGGTTTATTTAAATAAATTGTTGGCACACTACAGATACATGGGGAACAATATGATATCATGTTTATCTAAAACTTTTAAATATCATTGTCTGTTTGGATAAATTCAAGATAAATATAAGAAGGTATAAGATAAGGCTTGTGTGAAAGCTTTGGCTCATAAAGTTACAAGAAATTACCTAAATCGAATGGTTGTTCTATGAAAAAGAAAATGCTTGCTGTATGTTATCCATTTTTGCTTTATTTTTCATACTACAAGTGAATATTTTGATAATGTAAATTAACAATGACACATTAGCATAATATAAATTAATACTGACACTGCAACTCTGTAAGGAATAAATGGTTTTGGAATATGGATAGATGGATGGGTGGATGAATGGATGGGTTCCTTTGATATAAAAGGCAATGTGTGCTGTAAGTAATCCGTCAGCTAAATTGTTTGTAAATTCACTTTGTGAAATAAACGTCCTATTGATTCCTGATGGAGTGATAGACTTGCAGCCTGCGAACGGCGCCCCCTTGCCTTATGCAGGCTCACTACAATCCTCAAAAGCGTTATGGATGTTTGATCTCCTGCATATTAGTTTACTATTGGCATCTTTGTTTAGACCTACATTATAATTTGGCAGTTTTCCACACATACAATACAGTACAATGTAGGCGTCCTGTCATTTTAAGGGACTCCGGGGATACCACTTGTAGGGCGGATCCATTTTTTATTACGTCACGGGTGCGTGGCCAGCCGTCCAATCATCGCCGCCTTTGTATCTACGCAGACCCAGGGTGGTGAATAAGCGGTGTTCTCGAGTTAGCATAACGCCGATACTTACTTTGCGATGTTCTTTAATAATTCATAACCACAGTGCGCAGCCAATCGGACCGCGTCTATGTTAATCCTCGCACTTTTAAAGCCGTTTGTAGCCTAAGTGCTAGCATACTGTATGAAACGTGTTTTGGTGGAGGGGAAGCTCGTGTATTGGAAATAGTTAAGCGTGCGGAGATTAATACACCTTAGTAACGACAGAGAATAGCCAGCGATTCATTATTTAAAGTATTCAGTCAGATCTGTAACAAACATTTTCCTGCGTTTCGGTAGCTTGTTAATTTAGAGATTGTGACTTTTCGGCGAGAATAAACGGCATAAATAAGCTCTACTGCGTTTTGGTTGGGTGTCACATCGCCATGTCCTCCGGTGATGCGTCGGAGCAGGGTCGGCGATTCTGTGTACTGTCCTGGGAGCAGGTGCAACGTTTGGACTCGATCCTTGGGGAAACCGTCCCCATACATGGGCGCGGAAACTTCCCCACACTCTCAGTCCAACCGCGACAAATCGTGCAGGTAAGGTGACAGCCGGAGTGACATTTCGCTAAATCTCCGAGGCGCATTACGCGGAACCAAGGCGGTAGCTGATTAAAACTCGGCTTACTTACTCCGGATGATCTGTGCATTGCGGCTGAAATCATTATTCACAACTCCTGCCGATATTAGGATTGTTATATCTCTTCCCTGTGGTCTTATATTCACACACTTGGAAACTGCGCAATAAATAGCAACTATATCTACAACTATGTATTGGCAGTTTCAAAACATGTTAGGAGTATTCCCATGCAGTATAACTAAACTCTCATATTTAAGACTGATATATTGATAATCGTTTTTTGTTATTTAAACATTCGCCTGTTAATATAATTACCCCATATTATTGCAAATAAAATTTAAATGGTTAGGTATTTCTGCTTGAAACAGCCAAATCCACAAATTCTGCTGTGCTGAAACAGCACGGACGGTTTTTCTCGAGAATCGACAGGAAAAGTGTTAATGCTGGTAGTATTTTGTGAATGAACGTCGCACTGACACCGATTTACTCTCCGTTACGGTTTAGTGAAACTCAATCCTCCTCATTTTCCAAGGTCTAGACGTTTTGCGTGAAATCGTCGCCACTTTTTATCCCCATTATAAGTTGCCACTGCCTTTATGAATGCAAATAAATTTCAAGTTTTAAATGATTACAGCCGTCTAATTCTTTCTGTTTATAATCCCTTCCTTTGTATAATATTGCTTGCCGTCTCTAGTGCTTTGGATATTTATCTTTCTGAAAGCCTTTATACACAATATGACGCGTGTGTGAAAGGGATCAGCTCCATGAAAGGATTAGTCTTTTATTGCTGTTTTATTTTTTTTTTATTTTACGTAATTTGATTTGTCACATATATTTCCTCGTGAATGTATTGACGTATCCATTTTAAATGACAACAATAGCTAAGTCACTGGTTTATTTTTGGCCGAGGTGTACAGTGGTGCTCATTCTCCGACATATTTCAAAGGTTCCAGTTTAAACCGGGGAGAATTTCATCCTTTCATTACAAACTTTTTTTTTTTTTTTTTTTAAATCAAATTTATTGTTGATTTACAATATTGTATTCATTAGTCCTAAACTCTGCATCAACTTAATAGATGACGTTTGATATTTTGGTTTTAGCAAGATAAACGGATGTGTTAAACTAAATTAAACTATAGAGGAAGTATGTGTAGACAATCTGAGGTAGTTTGGTGGGTGCATAGTTTCATGCTAGGCAGTTTATGTTTAATTATAGATGTTAAAGTACAAGTTCCTTTATAGGTAGTTATTACTCACATACACACTGAAGCTGCTGGCTTGAATTTGGAAGGGAGAAAGGGTTCTGCGGATGTGTGTGTGTTTGCATGTGCAGTGTGCACCCTCACTCTCGCCTGTGCGCAGGTGCACCTGCAAAGTTGGTCAGTGTGGCCCCTTGAAACATTGTGTGATTTTGGGAACTGGACCCTCGTTTCCTGGCCGGCGGGTGTCATGTTTAGACCCCTCTTAGAGAATGTTGGGTGTGTACCAGTCGTCCCCGTAACACTAGACGTGTGGCTCTAAGCTTCAAAGCCCTGACAAAACTTCACATCAGTAACGAAGGGGGTCACTTGTACCACTGGTGAGCTTTCCAGGCTGTAGTCACACTTTAGCTGTGCCCCACTCTCACTGTGAATGGATTTGCAGTAACTGGAAGGCAGAATTGTGACTGGTAGCCATTGCGTGGCCTCTGGGATGAACTGGCATGCTACCCATGGTGCTCTGTTGTTTTGGGGCTCCTGTGATTGGCTCCAGACTCACACCAAGACCCTCTCCTGGAGAAGCCCCTATAAATCGTGTGTGGATGGGAGTAGCTTCTGGTTACCACCTCTGCCTACCTTCTCATAAACGCCAGCCACTTGGACCATCCTGCTGGGAACTGTATGCTTCTGGGCAGATGCCAGAAGGTAATCGTGCTGAGATCTCAGACTTGGCCCAAAGTCTTTTGCCTTTGGGTTTACTTGCAGGCTGATATTGGAAGTATTAAATTACCACAATGGTTTACTTTGTTTTTTTTCTGTTTATAGTTTTTTTCCTTCGTGTAATGTTGTTTCCATTGGTTTCACACGCACATCATACTGTCAACCGTTTCAAATTACAATGCATGTTTTAAACCCTATTTGGTAGGAATAGTTATAATGAACAATAGTCAATACAAACAGCGTATTGCATTGGCAGTTGATTAGCACATTTCTCTACACATCTGTCCAGCATGTTTAGTCCTGACTTTGATTCCTTGCCCATCTATATGAAATTTCCCGGTTTTCTAGGCACACTGATCAGGTGGTGTGACTGATACATTTGTCTCATGTCTGTGGACTGCTTTCGACTGAAGAAATTCTTTTCTGTGGCCCATCCATTGTGAAAAAGCAGCTGCTCTCCATTTTGCCAGGGGTCCGCTGTAGCCCACGGTGCACTGTGGGGTTGACTCCCGGTGGGTTGGCGTGGATTGTGTCCCAGTGGGTGCAAAGATTTGTCCTTTGTCCTTCCCCAATGAACCCCTGTAAACACTCGTGGAGGTATTTATTAGGATCTCGCGTCCAGTGGAATATATCATTTTTGCAGCCACTGTGGCTTGTTCTCTGGAAAAGCTCGTTTAATTTTTCCATACGTACTTCCCCACGCATGTATTCTCCCTCAGTAGTTGAATCAGCCACCTACTCTCTATGTTACAGCTCAGAAGCTGAAGTCGTAGGTGGCCCAGTTTCCTCGGACGGAAAATTCATTCCCTGTTATGACGATCCTGTAAAATAGCACTTTCAAAGTTGGTTTTAATGACACGGCAACATTTTATCATGTTAATGTGCTGTTGGTTAAAACTGTGAAAGGAATGACTTGGGTTTGAGACCCCGTAGCTTTTTCTGATGGCAGCAGTGTTAAGCTTCTGTATTATGATCTAGCTTTTTACGGATTTATAAAAGACATTTTTTTTTTTTTTAATTATCCGAGTGAAGTTTCTGTCATGGTAAATGATTATACGTGGCAGACGAGCAGCGAAGCGACTCACTTGAGGGACGTCAGCATCTGCGGATGGAATGGCACTGCTCAGCTGGGCCGTCTAAATCTGTAGAGTATTCTCCGGAATGTTCGGACACAGCAGCTATTACAGTGGTTCTAGAATGCCGGGATGGAATAACTGGAATGGTTTTCCCTCCAGTGGGTATTCCTGGGCCTGCCAAGCATTCCTGCTGGGGTTTGTCCAGGTATTGAGGGCCTCGAGGCTAGCCAGTGAGGCCATACTTTTCATTTTTTTCAAAGGACACTCGCAGGAAACCCATTAAACATAGGTGCAATTTATTTTGAAAGGTTTATTTAGGTAGGGTTCATGGGTGTGGAATGATAAATGAATACAACCATTCATTATTGCAATTTCATGGGCTACAGCCAAAGCCAGATGAAAGTGTGATATTACAAATGCCAGGCAGTTTGCCTCAGTCACATGATAAACTGTGGCTGGTCTGTATATGGAATCCCTGTGAGAGCAGTAGGAGTGTGAGCTCATCTGTGACACGTTTCTGTGGCTGCAGTGCTGCGCCGGTGCGGAGGGAGTGACTCGATCGATTACATGCAGAGCATCTCTTTCCGCCTGCGGTCTTTCTGGTGTGACTCTCTGTTTTTAATGGGGGGGGGGGGCTGTTGAAATAGAGATGGGAAAACTTGAAAGGTGACGGGTCCTGATATTGATTTGCACACTGGAATTGTTTCACCGCAGACCATATTTGGCTTGCGATTTTTGTTTTTTTTTCCATGCTAAGGTTTGGCAATATTTGGTGTCTTCATCTGGCAAATTGCCCTTGATGGAGCACACGTCCGCAACTTGTGCCGAAGCTGATGGTGATCTTTTAAACGTGTGTCTCATACTTAGATCTCGATTGGAAGTCGGGTAACACTGAACACGCACATACACATGGTAATGCGGCACTTGATTTTAGACTCTTGGTTTTTAGTTTTGACCACTGCATGTGCAGCTCGATGGAGTTGATATTACAAACATTGAAAGAATATCCGAATGCCGCGAATCTGCTGAAACAAATGAAAGGGGGTGTAAAGCGGTGCTGATCCCTTGTCTACAAAGTCTGACCCAGTAAGTAAAAATAGATGCCTTTGATCATCTGACCTGGGATCAGAATAATGAGTAGCTGGGCTACATTAATCTTATTGTGCAGGTGAAGAGGTGTCCTCATGTGTGCGATGGAACCTGGCAGCTGCCCATTTTCTGTTCTTTGTGGAACGCACTGGAGCATCTGCCTTTTTGCACAGTTTATTTTTGCCTTTGATTTGCTCATCTTTTATGAATGTGCTTCTGGCTGCACCTGACCTTTTAAAATGGGGGGGGGGAAACACTGGGGGGTAGAAAAATGAAGCCAGTTATATAGTATATTGCCATACTCTTTAAGGAGTAACAAGCTGATGCTGATATAACCTGCAGGGATTCCACTCGGAATCCATGCAAGACGAGCACGGGCTTGCCCTTTCCGCAGATAATCTATATACACTTACAAATGTCAAATTCTTGAGATCTTTGTGAGCAGACAAACCTTCCCAAGGATGTGAACGTATACCCTCATTTCTATCTACATCTGCATAGCTCTAAGGCTATGTTCTGCTGGTAACAAAGGCTTGGGGATTATCAGTTTATCAGGTTCCTTGACCCCCCCCCCCCCCCAAGAACATAATGTGCGTGTTGTTGTTTGTTACTTCGGTCGGCTGCTTAAGCACTGAGTTCACTTCAGAGTGACATCTGCTTTAATTTTTCTGGTTGTACACAGACATGTGGTCATTAAAAAGCGGCACAATATATTGTCCCCGGTTGAATTCTTAATTGCTCACATATCTGTGCCACAATCATTTAATCTTTAAAGCATTATTATTCTGAAGATCAATACAGTAAAATCAGGCTTACATTTGCGGAAACTTCAGTTTGTGTTTATCTCCAAAAATTGTTCAAATATTGAATTGATTTCTTGATATTAAAAGCCCAATTACATTTGAAAAAAAGCAAACTTGGAATAAGGGGCCCCATGAAGGCAGAATTTCCAGAAGTTACATTTACGAATACAAGATAAGTACAATATTTTAAATTATAGCAAGCAGTATGTCTGTTTGCATTTTTAAGGACAGTTTTCAGGATAGAGAAAGTTTCCCTGCTGTAAAGGACTATTTCTACTTTCAGACTTCATGCTACCCAGCTTTGTTTTCATACTGGAGTCTAGTGGTAGGCGAACGTCTGTTTCATTGCTAATCCTGACAAGACGAAAACAGTGCAGAGACTAACAATACATCTTCCATGTCTTTGATACTGTCCCTTTAGAGCAACAGAGAGATTGTGAGCAGACTTGGAACACAACTCAGTGACATTCAAGGCTAACCTTAGCCTCACGGGCAGAGTAAGATACTGCAGGCTATCCAAGGCTACAGCATAGGGCAGAAGAGGAGCACAGCAAAAGACGGAGTATTTAAACTTCTTAAATTTGCCCAATCAATCCGCTGGAGAGATACCCCCCCTACCCCCGACTGACGAATGTTACCGCTAGCAGTCACGTCCCCCCCCCCCCACCCCACCCTATTTTACCTCTGGCACCCTGCACTCTGGTTAGCAGTTTACTCTCGTTTCTCTCATAACTCCGAAAAGCTCAAATGGCTGCCTTAGGGGGCCCCCTATCCATGTCAGCCTGGGGCCCCTGAGGAGTTACTCCACACCTGTTCAAGACGGCCTTGTCCCTAAGCCACTTGTGGTGTCCGTCTTCCATGTAGTTCCAGGTTCCAAATCAGCATAACCTGGGCTGTAGGGGGCACTACTGAAACTATGTCAAGGGGTTCATGCCAGCAGCCAAAAGGAATGACCAACGGGACAGATCTAATGCAGTGTAGTCATGCCTCATGGTAAGGACACGAAGGGTATACACTGTTGCCACTGGAATCCAGTGCGTAGCTGCCAGCACGTGTCCCCTTTTGCGCTTTAGGCTTGGCGTGTAGCCAGCACACATGTTGCAGGAATCAACCTGCAAATAAATTTTAATGGTACTGGGTCGAACTCTTCAGAACTGTTCTGAACCTGCAGCTAATCAGCTGACAGCTGTCATAGGAAACTGGAAGATTGTGAAGATGTTCCTCTAGCTTTCATTCCCCACAAGTTTACTTTTTTTTTTTTTTTTGACTGCATGCTTGGGATTTTTTTTCTTATTGGTTTGACTGGCCCCAGGTTAGTTGGGACACTGTACTGGATAAACGCTTGGAAGGTGGCCGGATGGATGGACAAATGGATGGTTTGGTTCTCAAACTCTCCAGTCATATTGTCCAACAGGCCCAGTTCTCTGCACAATGCAGTGTCTGTTCTTGCTGCATTATTACTCCCATTTTTTCCCCGGCTTCTCTCTCGCCATTTAGAATACCTTGGATCCTTCTCGACCTACTGTTCTCGTGCTTTGATTGTCTCCTAAAACCTGTTTTTTTTTGTGATGGAGATCAGGTTCTTTAAACACTAGAGGGACTCACAGCAGCAGCAGCAAATGGAGTGCAGTAACCTTTTGTGCCTAGGGCACATTCATTGTTGAGAAATATATTTTAGGAAGGCCAGGCCCCCATATTCCATGTGCCAGAGCCCTGAGTCACCTGTCCATTGTGTACTCAATCGCCATTGGCCGAGGCTCGTAATCACTCGACACCCAACATCCCCTGTCCACTTCGCTCCACGATTGGTTGGGGTCCCCATGCGAGGTTGTGATGTCACATGGATGTGCCTCTGGCCCACCCCATCCTAGTCATTTTTTAAACGATCAGCTTCCTAGCCCAAAGTGGCTTGCATTTCTGTAGGCTTCATTCTTTTGCATCTCGCCACGGTAACGGGCCCAACTGCAGGGCCATCGATGCCATCCCATAACCGGAAAGAAGCAGCACGGTTAACAGGCCTGACCCAGCGGTCACTAACCAGCCGGCCTGCAGGGTAGAGTCCAGCTAGGTATATGGGGGCGTACGGCGTCAGCGGCGAGGGCAGGGAGGTGCCGGCCCCCCCAGCGCGTGGGGACAGCGGAGGAACAGGCCGGCCAATGCGGCCCGCCGTTCAGCCACGCGGTTTGGCTCAGGTCCAGCCCGGGTTTGTTTGCTCTGCAAGGGGGGGGGGGGGGGTTGTTGACGGGGGCCACGAGTTCACTTGGGGGGATGGCTTCGGGGGGCCTTGCGTGGGGGGTTGATCGATTCATTTCAA
>JAABNY020000136.1:26016857-26032612 GCA_015164015.2 Brevimyrus niger
GGGGGTGGGGGGGGGGGGGATGGAGTGTACCCAGGGAAAGCTTTGAGCACCCTTCTGTTTACAACAGTGCAGAACCCAAAGGCTAACTAAGGGGGGCTCAGTCCACCCTGCCCCCCCCCCCCCACATCTTCACTTCTTCTGTCTGAGGGCCAAATGAAAGCAAGCTGGTGTTTAGCCCCACAGCAGATGTTCAGGAGGACCTTCTGGCTCTGCTATGGTGATCTCTGCTGGCTTCTTTCATGCCTGTTTCTTTTAACCTTTACCCCTAAAAGGGGCCTTTTATAAGACTTACATTTCCCTGTGATTACTGTTTTCCCAGCCTGCCAGTTTGGTGTTTCATGCTCAAACCGTGAAAGGCATCGCCCACTTCATTATCTCAGCCTTCACCGAAAAGAACATATCGTTTTGTTTGGTCGCATACTCTTTTTCTGAAGCTGTATATTTTCAGATCCACCGACAACCAGACCATATCTGTATCTATGGCATGAGGGTATACAGCAAACAGCTCAGTCTCCAAGATGGACAGCAAGCAAATTGCCCAGAAAATGGTTTATTTCCTTTACGTGGCTGCTTGGGGTGCATTCAGAGCACAAGATCTGGTTCCTGGTAATTGTGACAAGAACTAAGACTTATAATTACCCTTTTATCAAACCCATTGTCTCTCACTCTATGAAAAGGGCATGTTTTGACATTTTTATCATAACCACAGCGCAGCAAAGGTAAGATCCTGCTCTGTAAAGAATATCAGCCATTTGATAGCCGCAATTAAACGTTTTAGCTTTCTGGATTCCTGTACCTACACAGCAGGCAGGAATATATAATCTTCAATCATCACATAAGAAGTGAGGCAGAACCTTTTCCTTTCTAAGTCCTCTGCTTCACACAGCTTTCCTGGGTGCTGTATGAGTTCAGAGGATGGACCATTGCTGCCAGAGGACCACGATATCCACTGACGGCGGTTGGTATGGGAGTGAAGAAGCATGGCAGAGGGCAGCCCAAGACCCGGCAATCTTCCATCTCATGGAGCGTATTAGGCATTTGCAAGCAGCCCTGCCCATTGCAGAATAAAAAAGAAAGCAAACCCAGGAACACGCACTCACAGGCTCTGGGGCTATAAATAAAAATGCCATAAGCCGCCATAAAACATTTCAAAGCACATCATAATGGGACAACATCCGCTGTGCCTCGCAATAAAGTCTCTTTATGAGAAAACAGCAAGCTTGCATCCTGAATTTTCACACAGTGCAGGCTTCAATCAAACACTGGCCTGAAATCGATCTATTTATACACATGAATTTGTGCATTCGCTGGAGACCGTGATTCGCTTCAATTAGGTGTCGGTTCACCGGCACAGTTCTTTGATCCGTTTTATAACTTTTTTTTGCATCAATGACGCCCGATGCCACATTTAAGCCAGTTCTAATAAACAACATGATGTTTGTTTGTTGTGCCTCCTCTCCAAGATCTTCAAGAGCTGTCTAGCCAGACACAAGGCTGGCTGTAATGAGACCTAACTTCAAAGCAGCAAACTTCCCGAGACTTTGGTTTCCCTGGGGAAGCCCACATCTGTCAAGTCGGCGCAGTCGTGGAGGGGAGGGGAAGCGCTCTCGGGGGGAATTAACATCCCTCTGCCGTTTGACCATATCAGAGTGAAACCATTACGAGCTACTGAGCAGCACCTTTGGAAAAGGAATTGTTGAAGTGGAGCCAGATAGCCTTGCGTCATTGTGAGTCTCCGGGGGACACCTGTGACGAGCATGCTACCCACGGCCCTCCTTGTTTTCAGATGTCAAGCAAAAATGGCACTGAAAGCTCATCGCTCAACGTGCTCTCCAAGGACTGCACAAGAACAACCCCTGTGCTGCTTGCTTGATATAGAGAGAGTGGAATCTTATTATTCCACCCCAGCAAATTCAAATACTTCACTTTCAGAAGCAACACATATTTACACCTACAGTGTCATGCACATCCTTGACTTTAAGTGTGTGGTTTGTGTAGGAGACCAAAATCTCACGGAATGTGATTCTGCGTCTGTGGTGTATCAATGTTTCTCGAGACATGACCTTTAGTGAGAATGACTGATTGCTAAAGCAGCTCCTTTACGTCAGACTATGACCCCTAATTTGTTATAGTAATAAGATTTGTGATTATTCATCACCATAACTCTTAAATTCTGCTATATGTGACTTTTACTTTACCCTCACAATTGCATTTTAGATATTACTTTCAGGCTGGCAATTACATAGAAATATATATTAAATGTATTTCGAGCTGATGGTCACTTCAGTTGGGGATTTTGGTTATTCTACAGTCTCTCATCTCAGAATACGCCCGAGCCTGGGGCCTAGTTTGCAACACATGCTGAGTGAGCATCAGGGGTTGGATTGTATTGAGCTGAAAAAGATGGTAAATGTTTCATTTAGCCATAATGTGGATCCAATTTACAAAGATCCCCAATGACTCCAAGCTAAATAAAGTTAAATAAAGTTAGAATATTTGAACTAGATGCTGTCAGAACAGCAATGTATTCCCCTGGACACCACCGTCACACCCTCCCCCAACCTATGCACTACTCCTCCCACACCCCCACCCTCTACAACAGGGGTCCCCAACTCCAGTCCTGGATGGCTGGAGCCCTGCACATTTTTGGGTTTCCCCTCATTTAACACACCTGATTCAACTCCTTCTGCTAATTACTAAACAGCTCTTGAGCTGAATCATTTGTGGTGGAACAGGGAAAGAACAAAGCTACACAGGGCTCCGGCCCCCCAGGACTGGAGTTGGGAATCCCTGCTCTACAATCTCCCCACCTTTCCATAAAGTCTTTATGAAAAGTCTAACTTTGTGTGACTTATTGTAAAATAATCAGGTTTACCAGATCAGTGTCTATGGCCGAACTTTCATGTGCTACTACTAAGTGACACTGCTTCAGTTTTGGTACAGATTGCCTCAAAATGAAATAGGATTCACATACAGTATACAAGGATCCTGGGGAAAAGATTCATCAAATCCTTTTAGAGTTTCCGAGTTCACAAGACCAAGTGTCTACTGCAGCCTCCCTTTCCTTCCTTTGCTGCTACACAGCACTGCTGCATTTGTTGTGATTTCTATCAAAATGAAACTTTGATGAAATCATCCATATAATGTTTTTGCGAAGAAGATCCATCAAATACTTTATGAGTTATTATATTCACAAGATCAATTGTCTAATGAGAACGGCAGCAACAGCAGAACAGTCCTAAACCATATGTATTTCCTGTCCAGGGAATACACTAAGTACAATTAATCAATATTTATGTGCATTGAAAAAAAGCACCCTGTCAGAACTCCTGCTGCGGAAATATGGTTCAGCATGACATGAAAGGAGAATCACAATAGGCCACTCACCAGCCAATGGGAATGAAAGTTACTCCCCAGTATAGTACCTGCTATAGGGGTACTGGTCCTCTCAGTCGCGCATAGAGTGTTAAATTACCTGTTTTTCAACTTTAGATAATATATAGGAAGTCTTCAGTTGAGCTGTTTTGCCCAGAATGCCACTGACGTCAGATCAGCCCATTTCTCTCTTCACATGCACTTTTTTAATGCTTAATTCACCCATTTCTTTCACATTAATATTAGTGACATATTACAGCAGGGGTCCCCAAACTATGGCCCGCGGACCGATTGTGGCCCACCCTCACATTTGGACCGGCCCTTTTGAACATTGCCAGAGACATATTTTGTAATTTTTAAATGCAATTTTAAATATACTTGTCTGTATTTGATAACAAAGGTTGGCTTTCAACCTAAAATTTCCCTTAATTATTAGCGTAGCCTAATTAATTTTAAAAATCACATACCAACAAAATGGTATGTTCGACGTAACATGCCATTGCAATTGAACAGATGATGCACAAGCTCAAAGAGAAGACATATTTTAAAAGCACCCACAGAAACCTTGGACAGTCTACTTTTCAAATATATATATAGGTAGAAACGAAATATAATTTTACAGCTTCATGATACGAATAAAAAAGAACAAGAGTGACTGACTTAAGTGTTTGGGTCTCGAAGCAGTTCTGATCACCTTCCCGCTTGCAAATCGCGCTATTCGCATGATAATAACATGATAATCTGACAGTTGGTATTGGATAAAGAAATATATGAATACACCCATTGTTACTCAAATACACAAGAGCACATGTCTGGGTAGCATTTACACTGATCGGCTACAATACGGCACATGGATACGTTTCTGCCGCTGAACCCGTGCGCCAGTGTTGCTAGACAGCAGTGACTCTCAGGCCTGTGTTCATGGGTAAGTGGGTTAGGTGACATGGTTTACTTTTTTGCCTATTTAACCTAATTTTATAAACTTTAATATTTCTGACAATGGAAGTTTTGAAAAGATTTAGTTAGCGTTTTTTATGATTCTACATAATGATTTCAGCGAGATTTAAACTGAAATACACAAAAAAGATGCGCGGTCTACAGTGCCCTTGTTCCCAGAGCGTTAATAAAATTATTTAATTTCCGATAACTCTGCATAGGCACTGTGTCATATTTATCGCATTCTATAGCGACTGCTCACGGTTTTTCATTTTTAATTCTGTCTACCAATTAACTGTGAAAAGGATTTTATTGTTGCTACTTTTCTTGCGTTTCAAACCGCCTTTCCAAAGTGGTGGGTGTGGGTTGCAGTGACATGCCAGACTGATGGGCCATTGACAGTATGCTAACTACTACAGGTGTGGGGGTACCTATCTTATCAATATTCATTGTGCAGGCTGAGCACTGACTTTGAGAAAAAGAGTGTCACTCCAAAGTTCTAACACTATAGTAATCAAATCACATAAAATTTCAGAATGTCTCTTTCACATATGGGTAGCCAACCCCTGTGTCTATAATTCAGAGCTCAAAAGCCTTGGCTAGAAATTTTTATAATGAGATTTTTTACAATGTCTCAGCATGTCTGAAATAGTTTTTTGAAAAGTATATGTTTAAAGTTGATTTTAACAAAAAACAGAATAACAATTTAAGTAGTCTCAGATTGCTGAGGCTGAGTTTGTGCTGAATAAAAGAATATGTAATGCTTTGGGATAAATATTTCTTAGATAGGTGAAATATTTTAAAATGTCAAGGCATGTCACCCTACCCCAAAGGTGGCTGAGAGGCCTCAGACTCCAGAAGGTTAAAATCATAATAAAATATCCAATAATACTAGTAGTCACTTGTGTAATTTTCTGCTATAAACCAACCCGGCCCCCCATTAAAGCAGGAAAAAATTATGTGGCCCTTGCAGAAAAAAATTTGGGGACCCCTGCATTAGAGCCTGACCAATTAGCACACAGGAAAAACTCAGTGCAGGTCCTTTTAATTGAAATGGTAGCTTACGATTCCTGTCTTAGCTCAAAGTGTCCTCCTTGACGTGGATTATCTTTTCATCCTAGCTTACCTGCTTACCTAAAATAACCAAAACAGCCAAATGATTGAGCCCCCTCTTCCTCCTCCCCCAGTGATCAGAATGCAACATTCTCCTTTAGAGCATGGACTGTATTCAACATCACTGCTTGCCTGATTAGTATGGGTAACCTAGTTAGCTGGTTGAGGCAGCCTGATTATTACGCTTTCAGCTAGGAAGTAGCTCTTCCTCTGTTTACTGAAACCAGGGCCGGCTGTAGTTCCGTTACTGCCGTTTGTGGAATGTTGTTACTTATACAGTATACTTATACTTATACAGCTATACAGTTTGTTGCGAGAAATGTCCATGGGAGGTCACCAGTTTTGTAGAAGTGGATGAAGTCAGAGCCAAATGTAACCCACCTTCCTGAAATTCTGTGCAAAAACACGGGACCCAGAGTTCCCCAGGGGGCACGCCTACTGCATCCTGCTGCCACGGCCACCACATGCGTGTCAGTACTCATGTAGGCTTGTAGGCGGGGCTCCTGAACAGAGGGAAAGTGAATCACACTGAGGACAATAATGATAGAGTGTCCCTTCAGTATTTTGAAGGGAAAACCGTCCCAGATAGATCAGGTCCAGCCGAGCTGAATGGCCGGTGGGGTGGAGATACAAGAAGAGAGAAATAAGCAGAAAGACAGACAGACGCAGTCTGACGGTAAAGCAGACGGACAATCTGACAGACACGGGCAGGTAGAAAAGCAGCACACTTCATTCCAACTCCCCGAGGAGTTGTGCTGCTCAGAAAACCTTTCCTCCATTCCTTCCCCAGCAGCGAGTGGAAGCATATGGTCTTCCGCTCTGCTTGAATGTCTGAAGAGAGTAGTCTGGCCAAGACTGCCTGAGTCCGGCTGGCAGCCCCCCCCCCCCCAAAGGAGGAACCGCTTCTCCTTGAAATACAGATCCTCTGCTATCGTAATGTGTCCGCAGACTTCCCCTGTCTCATCGTTTTCAAATGGGGAGCCCCCAGTGGCCATTTTACAGCTTGTACAGGGATTATAATTCTATCAGCAGATAGTCTGTATCAGGATTTCCACTAGCTTCATTATTCTCTCTCCTGTGAGATCCTTTTAGGCTAGGAACATCCTCTCCCCTCCACTTTCTCTTATTCCTCTCCCTCTTTTCAGTCTCAGCCTATGCAGGATGATGCAGCCACTGCAGCTCTGTTTTAAGATCAGCCCTAAATATATGTGTTCTCTACCGGACTGAATACCGGTTTAGCAAAAAGGCAGTGCGGTGTCGCCTAGTGTGGCAGAGGAAGCTACTCACTGATCTGATGACACATATCTTGAAAGTCAAAAAGCAAATCTTCTCATTAATCAACTTTGACACAATTTTAGCCTTGAATCAACACTTGGACATGTTGGAAAGTCTTACACAGTCGTCACAGCTGAGGGCTTTAAATGTCATTCTTTATTTTTGTGGATGTCTCTCTCACAGTTTCATTTGCTCTAAAAACATGCTTTTATGCATCTGATTGAATTTTTACAGTTGGCTAACCGACTACCTAAAAGTTAACTGACCTGAACAATGCAGCAACAGTTCTGTGTTATTTTCCAAGGCATTTTAGCATGGGGGGTTACTGGGGAAAACGTTTATCTGGCTTTTTCCTACCTTAGAAGGTTCCTTCCTTGTAGAGCACTCTAGAACTATAGAAGCACTATAGAAACATTTAAAATGTCCAGTTTTCCTGATGTTCCCAGAATATTGTCGCACGACTACAGCTAAGGCTAATAATACAAAAAAAAAAAAGGGCAAGGTTGAGTAAAGGGGGCAACAATGTAATTTTATACCTTAAAGATTATGGGTTAAAAGCTGAATGGTATGTTCATAGTTATAACACTTATAACACTTTTATAATGTAGCATTTTAATATAAATCAACATCGCTCAACAATTAATTGTATTTAAAGAATTTTCAGGTTATAATTTTACCATATTGATTTTGACAAAGCTTTTCTTAAAATGTAAAATGTGGAAGTAACATTTTATTACCAATACAGTAACAGCATTCTCTTTGGGAAGCCCTTAATATAACATTGGCTAAAGTTCTGGGAACATTGACATAGCCAAGAGACAGCAGACAAGCTAAGCGAAGGTGTCTGGATCAAGTGGCACCTTAAATTTAGGGATGTTTCATCATTGCCATGTGGCCCTTTTAGAGCAGCAAGGGGCAGCCGTGATTTCTAACTAGGGTGCTGGGTCTTCATTTGAACTTGACCAAAACTAGGTGCATATATTAATTATTAAGTTCACAAGGCAGGGATCAACACAAGATGGGGTACAACCCATTGCAAGGCTCACTCACACTCACACATACCTAAAGGCAATTTGGTAACTCCAGTTAACCACTGCATGTTTTGGACTGTAGTGGGAAACCAGAGTACTTGGAGGAAGCCCAATGAAAATACAAGTAACATGCAAACTCCACACACATAGAACCTGGCGGAAACCCGGATCCCAGAGGCAACAGTGCTAATCACTGCACCACCATGCTGCCCCCATATGCAATGCAGTGTCCTTTCAGTTAAAAGTTATCAGAGCTGCACTGGAAAGGCTGTCTCAGGAAACATAGGCTTGAGGGGGTGCTACATGGGGGGGTTCGAGTCCCTCACCTGATACGTTTAGGGCACTTTCACCAGGACAGCAAAAGCCCATGTCACGGGGCGTGAGGCAGCATCAACGTGAACACAACATGAACACACTGTGAACATGCCGGCTTCTCATGGTGCTGTTAGGAAACACACCCACTTACTGTATTTGCCTGAGCACACAATCACCCACGCTCCTTATATTACTCACCTATTCATTTGTAATTAAGTGTTTTAATTAGGTGAACAGACTTATCAGATAGTGGGCCTGAGCAGTGGGAAACACCTGCTTGACAATTACACAGAAGATTGATCGGTTTTAACTCCACGCTGGTGAATCTGATTCCGGAAAAGCAAGATATAAAGATCAGATTGTGATCAGATGATACCCAGTTCCGATGTCAGAAAAGCAGATTCCTGACTGCAGTTTCAGTGGTATGGTCAGCCTCGAAGCCAGACTAGTTTAAACCAAGGAGACCATTTTGGAAGTTAACAACTAGTTAATCGTATATCATTTTGTCCTGGAGGGAGGATTTACTCTAGACAGTATCTCTGAAATTCTGGGGATTACAGGAAGACGTCCACATTCTGGCACCCTTTAAAAGTAGTACCTCAGGATTTTATCAGATTAATACAGTTTTAAAGAAACATCTGTTCTTCTCAGCAACATTCCCATTAGAATAAACTTGGATTGCTTAAATGTTTATGTTGCTTTTGCAAATGTCTTGGGAATAAGTTATTATAATGAGTGCCCTGATTTTCCTTTAAATGGAGTCTTTGATGTGTTTTCAGATGCATTCAGCCTGTTTATGATCCTTGCGCAGCCAGAGGCCTTCAATTCGTGCAACTCTAACATGTTCCCATTCACGCTAGCGAAGAAAGGTCGAGGTCCGCAGCCTCAGGACAAGCGGGTGCTCGTCTCACCGAAGATGATTGGATGTGCTCAGAAGCCAATTTGCTCTGCTCCAATGAGTGTGTCACACTCATGCTGTGCGAAGGGTGAGAAACAGCCGCTCCGATGAGGCGGAATGTCAGAGGCTCGACTGGAAACCGCCCACGGAGCAGCTGAATGGGCCCCCGTCTGGGAGATCTGAGCGATGCTCCCTGGCTCACTTCATCGGGGGAAGTCACCATTAGAGCAGCCCAAAAATTACATGTCACTTTATTCGTTCTTCTGTGAGTGTATATGTGTGTATGACTAAAGCACACATTCTCTGTTCCTGTAATCACAGTCCCTGCGGGTGAGTCATACAGTCCAGCCGCTGTCAAAGTTCTCAGAATTCATTGGTTTATTCCAGCTACACTGCGTCTCCCGTCTCTGTGTCAAACTTTATTTGTGAGACTTAATGCTTATTCCAGGAGGAACCTCCCAGTACATTCTTTTTTTTTTGCTTCAGATTAACTTTTTATACCAGTTACGATTTTTTTCCCCTCCAGACAGGTAATAACAGAGGGTCATATTTTTTGTTTTGCTTTGGCAATCTTGACAGGCTGGAGACTTGCATTTGCGAGTTAATCGCTTTGACGTATACCAGCTTCTTTAATAACAAATCTCGACACCATATCTTTCTGATGTTTCTGAGGAGGCCCAGGCGAGGCTAAGAAGCCTTACTATTTTCAGAACACCGAACGCAATGGTTTTTATAATGACCGGAGATCTTTTTCGAAAAGCCTCAATGCAGAATGCTGTGCTCAACAGCCGTAGGGCAGGGGACAGCGATGCAGGAGATTTAGGTGAGACGCTAAACCGTCACACACCACTAATAACCCAGTGTTAGGTGAGACACTGCACTCCTCCCCACGCTCCACTACAAATCCAGCTGTATAAACTAGCAGATGAGCGCTAGCCAGCACAGACAGGGCCGCCTTCTCGCTACATAAACACATAGAGAAGCCATCTCCCCTGGGGGAGCCTTTCGTTGTGAACGCGTACCGGCTTGTTTACCCTGCTGCTGTCCCAGTCGGGCTCAGCGCACTGAATGGGGCCCATAGGTATACAGTCTGCTGAGGTTCCACGCCGTTCTCTCTCCACCACCCACGGTGACCCTGAGCCGGAGGCCGCATCCTGCTGGTTCCCCTCGGGGGCGGCGCAGGAACCCTCTCCACTGTGTCCAGCCCCTGGCACGGATCTTAAAGATGCGTTGGAGGCTTTTTTAAGAGACTAATGAAAGCAGAGAGAAGCAGGGAGAGACTGAGAGTGACTTGGGGGTGTGATGATTGAGACATGCATAAGAGAGAACAAAGCATGGGTGTATCGTTTGAGCTGATCCAGAATTTCATATTTCCTTTTTGGTAACCCATATGAGGGTTTGGTCTCGCTAAAGGACAGTTCACTTCCTTTCCACAAATATGACGAAACTTCGCACTGATAAACCGAGAAGGTCACCGTGGCCTCCGGCTCACATAAAACATGCGTCTTTGCAGTAATTTCCCCTTGTTAAATGAAGCTAATTAAACTGGACGTGAGGTTGCTGTGGCGACACAGATTGGTAATGATGGGATGAATGAGGAAAGCAAGTGACCTGAGGGAAAAAAATCCTCACATGTGACTTGAATTCAGTTTGGGGAACTAAGTGAAAAATTGAAGTGAAAACAGAAATAAAAAATTAAAAGGTCTTTCACTTTTCCCTGCCTTTTACCCATGTGACTTCAAAACTGTAGGAAATTATAGTACGTATAGACTACACAGTGTGAATTCAGGCAATTAAAATATTTTCCATACAAGAGGAAGAGAGAAAGAATGGGAAGAGGAATTGAGCTGTGGATATATGACTTCTGGCATTCATTATCCTTGCATGCAAAAAAGCATGCAATGGGCATGATATGATGGGTTATAATCCTGTAACCTGCATAAAGGGCAATCCTCTTTTACAAATAGATAATGTAGAATACTACCTACTAAAGCAGTGCATTGTGGGATGCAAACAAGAACATAGGCAAAGGGCCAATGTTTACGTGATGAAAATCCTCTATAATATTTATTTACTGAATGACCAGCAGTCTCATGTGGCACAGCAACTCTTACACTCATTGTTCCTAAACATCTGTGCTGAATAAGCAAAAGCTATTGGTTCCTCTTTTCCAAAATGGTCAATTGAAATTCACTAGCAGAAAGTATTATGATTGGTTCAGGAAGAAGAGAGACACATTGGTGGCAGAACTGAAAATGAATGTGTACAGAATTCTTTCCACATGTAGCCCTGTACAGGAGAAGTGGTTTGAAGAATGATGGATGGATGGATAGATAAATCCTTTCTTAACAGAGAGCCCCCAATCCTTGGTGTGGTATCCCCACTACAGGTAGCCTCATACTAACTGGAGTAGTGATCTACCACAAATGAAACAGTGAGGGACAATGTATCTCAGCTTCAGTTACAAATTGCTGAGGACATGCGGAATGCTGAGAGCGGGTGCTGTTAGCAAGACCGGACACAACGACCTGCAGGCCTGGCAAAACCTCTTAGCTGCAGTTGCAGCAGATGACATTCTTTTAATATAGATGGAGTATGATATGAAAAACACGGTTAGGAAACATAATATTGTAGCATTTAAAGTCGTAACCTGGCTATTTTTCTTCCTGCATCCTCATCAATACTCTCCCCAACCACCCAAATCCCCAATCACCCAGATCCCCGATTGCCCAGATCGCTGATCACCCTGATCCCCGATTGCCCAGATCCCCGATCACCCTGGCCCCCAATCGCCCCGATCCTTGATCACCCCAATTGCCCAGATCCTCAATCGCCCCGCTCCTTGACAGTCAGCTGTCACATAGACAGGTATCACCCAATTGGATAATGAAATCACCTTTTACTTGAGATGCTAACCCTAGGGTTTTTAAGACATCTGTTTCGGCGACAGTATTTGTTTTGTGTCCATGCACTCGCAGTCTTTGTTTGCTGCCGAAGAAACCATGTTTTGTGGCATCTTTGGTGATTTCTTCACCATATCTTCCCATTCTCAGATCTAAGCAAACATATCTAGAGCTAAATCTTGATGGATTGAACTTCATGGCTGATGCTTGAGAAGGAGCCCTGGATGTATGACCATGAAAAGATCTCCAGCTGAAACATTTGGGCTTCAGCAAAGCTCTGTTTCCTATCTGGCATCTTGAGAAATCATTTTCCGGTGCAGAGCGTGTGAAAGCAGCCCAATCTGTTATTGCAAAACAACTCGACAACATAAAAACCTAAGGTTTCAAACACTAATGCACGAATCCTTCAGTTTGCAGACAAAGGGATTTGAATTTCTGACCACAAAGCAATGTTTTACGATTTGGGCTATTTAGTAATCTAGGAATAATACCTCACTATGCTTTTACAGATAGCATCGCTAAAAGTAATTCTCTTTCTCCATTCGCACACCTGAATTTAGTTTCCCAAAATTTACAACCAAATCCATGCTCTTATGAACCTCGCTTGCAGTCCAACAAGAAAATCCAACTAAAGTTTCTTTTAAATCATGTCCAAGTTGGGTATATCTCTGTGTATGCATGGCAGAAAGTCTACTACTACTATAAACAGGAGGTCATTTGACATTTTCCCAGATTTTTTTTAGAGGAATGACATTAAACCTTTCTTTTAACATATTTACTGTTCACACAATAGACCTTACATTATAAACTTGTTCTGTTTATGCTGTTTGAGACAGTTTGCCAGCTGTCATAGATAAACTTTCCATGACTTTTTCCCATGCGTGCTGCACAGTCTAGCAAAGCAGTCTTTGTAGCCTGTCTGAACTTTCCTGTTCTACATTTAATGTGTGGCATTACAAATACAGTTAATTTCTATGCTATAATTACGCCTGGATTTAATTTACTGGCTAGTGCCACATTCAGCTAATGGTGTACAGGGGGAATCCTGAAGCCTGTGGACCAGATGTGTACAGTAGAAAGCAGTTTATTGCTTCTATAAGCTGTTAAAATGTTACTTTTCCTTAAATTATTTTGCTGATGAATTTTACTGTACAGTAGTGGTACAGTTTACCAATTCAAATTCAGGTCATATCCTGATCACTGTGCTTATGTCCACCCGCTCAAAAAGGTTTTCTAAGTATCTTTTCCTCGTGAATCCACCACTGGCTTTCATTTTCGATAACATATATTGGACTCATTACTTGCAGATTTGTTTATTGGGGATTTGCATAGTATCATGGATAAAAATCAACAAAACATTAATGAACCCTGGAAACAGTAGTAATTAACTGAACTACTGTGTCTTTTTTCCAAAAGCACATATTTATAAATCATGTAAGATTGTTGCTATAGGCAACTGAAACATGATAAGCCTCTTTCAGTGAAGCTGACCAACAGCTGATGTATGAAATTCAGCAGTTTGTCAGACTATTAATTTGTCACAGTTATGCATAACAGTTCAATTATCACCCGCTATCATTTAGGGAGATTTCTGCAATTTGCATTATTTTGAGTAGTATTTTGCATTATCTAACTATGATGCTCCCTGTTCATCGGGGTTTTATGTTTAACTGAGACTCAGGGTGAGAAACTCTCAGCTTTCCTCGCTTCAGTTTGGTTAATAGATTGTAAAAAACCTCTTCCTGCCCTATTCCGATCTTATCTGCCGCTCAAGCCCGGAGCAGCCTCCCACAAATAAATTCCAAACATAACAGTTCTAACAGCTAACGGTCCCCTTTTATATACTAAGATGCAAAATAGTTACCTGTCTTCAGCAGGTCACAAACTTTAATCTAACCTGTAACATATCCTGCAGTGCAAAAAGGCTAAAAGCGGAGATGACAGGATAAAATGCAAGTATGCCGTAATCACGCAGTAATGCCATGCGAAAAACCCAAACTCTGTGATTCCCAAACCTCACCGCATCCATCTCCCTAGTCCAGTAACGTGTACAGTTAGCCCGCATGCTAACACCAAGAGCGCCAGCTGGAAATGCAGCCCATTTGGTCTATGGTCTTTGAAAGAAGAAGAAGACTTCTTTGATACTTTGACTGTAGCATTGTCAATTTGCGCAGATGCACATACTGCACACATATATATACACACACACATCTTCTGGGAATGGAGTCACGGAATCAGATTAAATGATACCCCAGCTTGGCGCTGCTGAATTATTCCAAAGACACAGGTGTAACGTTAGCTGTGAAGTATCATGCTGACATGGTGACATCAAAAGGGACGGGGCCTCACGCACCCAGGCTTGTGTGTGTATGTGGTAGATTTATAGATTTATACAACCTCTGAATGTCGATGCCCCAAAGCAGCTCAGTCCCAGCTAATGACTAAGCTGATGGCAACCAGATGTATCTCAGCCACTTGAATTGACTTGTCTTGGAGAGGTAAGATGAAATTGTGGTCATCTGATCAGAGGAAGGCCATATCATATGTTAAAGAGGGTGGGTTATTGTATACAGCCAATTTCTGACCGGTTTAGTTGGCTCCACTTTGTTAATTTGGTTCCTATTTGGTGGAATCCCTGTGAACTACTGTACATAAATGTCCTTCACTGTTGCACTGGAATCCTTATAGGTTTAGACTTGGTTTGTCTGATGGAATATTTTCCCTGGCAGTTGTTTTATTTTCACAGAATCCTAGACTGCAAAGTGTTAATTTGAAACAAATCTACACTCCCTAAAAGTCTCTTGAAATTTGAAATGCTTTTAACATTAACATATACTTGCTTACTTGACAGTTTCTCTAACACAACTCATACTTTTAAGCCAGTTTTGGGCAGATGTGTATTTTGGAACAATACAGATGGAATCAGCAGCTCCAGTCACTTATCCAGGTCCTTAACTGTGATCCTGCTTGGTATTCCTGGTAAAAAAAAAGCTTACCAGGGGTTGCCCCCATAAAAAGGCAAACAGCGAGCTCACAGTTGCCAGTCGTAACGGAACTCCCTCTCGCTGAGCTCATCTCTCTGAGACTTCCACAAGATGACTAACTACACTGTCCACGCTTTAGGCTCACAGTCATTAATCTCCCCCAGAAGCTGCAGACTCTGGGAAAATAACAGTCACTCTCTGGCTGCAGTCCCTAAACGTGCAGAGGAGGCTTTGGGAAGCCGTGGATATTTTCACCCTGTAAACTGCGGTTTGGTCTGTGTGGATGTGTGTGTGTGTGTGGGGCGGGGGTGGCTGGACTTGGCCCACTGAGTCATCAGGAATGGCTTCTTTCATTCTAGGGGTGACACTGGGTCATATTTCTGCATCATAGCCCTCCAGTCTGTATCCAGTCTAGCTCCTTTTACCCTCTCGTGCTCTGTTTGATACTTTCTCCCATTCCTCTCCTACCTCAGGCCTTGTTTCTCTTCCTTATTTATGGCTTTCTTGGGGTAGGAATTTAGTAGAGCTGTGTAAGAGCTCTTTGGCTCTGTAGAAACGTAGGAAGGTCTTTGAGGGGACAGAGGATATGGAAGAGAAGAAGAGAGCAAGGGGGACAGGTCTTCAAGGAAAAAAAGTTCCTCTAAATTAAGTAGGGAGCTGGTGTGTTTATATGTGAATGTATGTATGTGTGTATGTATTTGTGTATGGATGGATGGATGCAGGGTCGTTTCTAGCTATTGAAAAGACCTGGGGCTAAGTCGGGTTTACCTGGCACTTCACTTTTTTTGTTTTCTCAGGAAGATTGGCATCAGGGCTACTGCCCCGAGTGACTGGATCTGACGACACACATGGATGGATGGATGGACCGATGGATGCCTCTCTGTTCAATCACTGAGTTATTCTTATCTTTAGGTTGACTGAATAT
>JAABNY020000136.1:26035487-26075549 GCA_015164015.2 Brevimyrus niger
ACTGATCACCAGTTACTGGTCCCTTATTAGGCTGTTCATCTTGACCATCTGCTTTGCACAAACAGTCATTCATTTCATTAAATCTGGCCCACATGGTACAGTATACATTCAGAGCGGAAGAAAAGGGATTTTCCAGCAGAAATAGCAACATCAGAAGTAATGTACCATTAAGAGTATATGATTTCAAAAATAAATGTATACTGTGTATTTGCATGTTGAGTGCTGAGCCTCAGACATTAGTTTCAATCAGGGGCTGAGTTTTACACCCATTTATATTCTGCGGACATGAAAGCAGACGTCTTTCATCAGAACCCTTATCTGCGCTAGTAAGGTCGCCCTCAGAATGCTTTGCTTGGAAAGTTCAATCATTCTATAAATTACATTAGGTTACAACATGGCCAGTATATCAATAATGTTTTCCTTTTATCTATCACAAGTAAAACCCTCCACACCATAATAAATTCTAAATCAAATCAGCCAGCTCTAAATGAGGTACAGTGTGTAAACTTGGGAAGAAGCAAAGGAAAATAAAGTCCATCTGAGACCAGTTAGGATTGTTGTGGGGTAGTCTGTGCAGCCAAAACAACTTTATTGCTCAGAAACGGAACACAGAGTGTGGAAAAGGCTCCTTTAAGAAAGAAACGCCAGCGCACTGCAAGCCCAGCCTGTCGGCCTGTACTAAGACCCTAAGCTGATGATTACCCTCTTCAGGCATTATGGTGGATGTTAGTGGCTGGGGGTGGTGTGAAAATCCTCAGAAACATACATGCCGGAACATAAGCAACAGCCTCCAGATTATTTCTTCTGTCCACTCTTCACTCCTGGTTTTATCGTCAGCCCTAATCTCTCTTTCTTTCCCTCCCCATCTCCACTTCTCCCCCCCCCTCCCAGATTTTTCCTGCCAGGGTATGAGCTTTCCATTTCCATATTCCCATTTCTCATCCTCCTTCCCATTAACCACTGTCCATTCATCTATTCCTGACTTATTTTCCAGTTTGTACTTTCTCCACATCTCTCCATCTCTTCCTGAAGTACCGCCCCCCCAGATTATCAGTCAGCAGTGACCTGCTCATGCATATCACCTTCCCATGTCACAAAGGGTATCACCAGCATGCGGCCTCTCGTGTCTGGCCCTGCAATGCCTTATACTCTGCTGCTCTTTTCCTGCTATAAAACTCTCCCATGAATATATATTGCCTTGTGCAAACAGATCCTGTTTGTTTTCTCATGGATGCCTCTCATCTAACCTTAACTTAAGCGTATTGTTTACTTTGTCCAAAGATATATGAGAAGTAATACTGTCACTTTGGATTCAATGCAGTACTGTGTAAAAGTCTTAGGGAGTCAAAGTTAAGTTCAAATGATCTTCATATCATTTCAAAATGTGCTAGGTTGCCCATGTTAAAAGTATTTCTTTTGACAAGAGAATAAGATTTAATATCACATATATTTCATATGATCATATAGTGTATGATAGTATATTGTGGCACTCTCTGAAAAGCCTGTGTAATGTTTCCCTGTGTTAGATGCATTTCTGAATTCTGTGAGCCTCCCATCAGCTCCGTTTCTTTCTGATATGACGTCATGTGTGCTGTGGCCCAGGGGCACTTAATACTCTTAATGCCCTGCATGTACGTACAAGCTGACAATCCCTGCTGTTTATAACCTAAAGTGACGCTGTTAGCCCTGCTGCTAACTGCATGGATTCTTGTAAGTCGTAGGCTGTCAGACGAAACAGCTATTTATCCGGGGAGTAAGTGTACATTTGCTCAGAACAAGATTACAGTTTAACATGAGAACAATATGCAAATTAAGAGCGACACAATAAAATCGAAGAAGAATTTCCTCTGTTCTCCAGAGTTACTGATATCTCTGGATGGCTAGATGAACACCGATTCAGTTCCTAACCCCCTCCTCAAGGGCACCCCAGCCATTAAAACTCACCACCAGCTCACTAATGTAATTTAACTCAACTAGTTTAAACAGTCAGTGAGATACTGAGTAGCAACACAAGGTGTGCTAGTGACGGAGTCAAAAAATATATTGGTGTATTGGAAATACCGGTTTGATTTCAGGAGAGATTACGCTGACACACTTTTACAGACATGATTTCATAGTTTTCCATCAACATGAAGATCACTAAACTTTAACAGCCCAAGACTTTTGCACAGTACTGTACGTAACACGCAGGCTGACTTCAGGAAATATCTTACACCATAGAACTATAATGTGACGTCTGTGCAAATGAGAAGGAGAGCACAATGTTGCCAATTCCCTAAGGGAGGTCACAGGTTACCCACTGCAGTACTGCGTCAAACTCGTCACTTTAGCCGGACACAGATATGGGGCCAGATAAAAATGACACTGTGATCCGACTCTTTGAATGTGTCCCCTCGCATTGTAAAGTCTCACCCCAGGAGCCGTATGTGCGTGCCTTTGGCCGTATCACGCCTTCGTGCAATTTTGGGTAATACTTTACTTAAGGCCAAGTTTTTAGTCATTTGTAAAGACATTCATAATGAATAATAATCAACATGACTATAAATATATATAAAAAGGCATAACAAATTATAGGCATGTGCATAATGGATGCAAAAGGCATTACGGATACTATATAAAGCTGTCATCTATAATGACACCTTTGTGGATACCTTTGTGCATTTTAATGGTCAGTATAAGCATTAAGGGTGTTTTGTACTGCATTATAAAGGTATCTAGCAAGGTATCATAAGGCAGTCATAATGCATAATAAACATGGCTATAATGTGTCATGCCTTTTTATACACATTTACAGCCTTGTTTGTCATGTTTCATGCATTATGCTCAGTACGATGCATTATGAATGTGTTAATAAATTACTAAACATATGGGCTTAATTGAAGTGTTACCATTTTTTATTCAGTTCATTCAGTACATTCCATAAATGAGTTCCATGTGATTTTGTCTTTTTTGTGTCAGATCTGGGACTAAATGCACTGACAGTGCACATTTCCTGGTACAAAAGTTTGCCTTTATGTGTCAATGAATAGGAAGTGTGCAACTATACAGAAACATAGACTAACCTTTCCATACCGTGTTAATTATTATTGTCTATATGCAGACACTTTTATCTAAATTGGCACAGATTTTATCCTGTGACAAAGCTGGACATTTTAGTGAAGAAATGCAGATTGTTCCATCACTGAAACAGCATTAATAGGGGCCCGGAGCTGACATGGGTAGGGAGCCCTAGGTGGCCTTTTGAGCTTTTTGAAAAGAAAAAAACAAAAGGGAACATGATGGAACATGAATAACCTGCTAATCAAAGCATGCAATAAATCAGGGTGGGGGGAGGGGGGCCAGAATACTGCTGTTAAAATTCACCCTGGTTGGAAGGGAGTCTCATGCCAGTGGACTGATTCACCAAATTTAAGATATATTGTTATAAATTATAATATGTTAACCAAAATTAAAAATGGTTTGCAGTGGATCTTTGATTTATATGTTTTGTTGATAAAAGAGGGGAAATCAGCCTGGGGCCCCTAGAATGCGGGGGTTGTGGCCCAGGGTTGTGTGCATAACAAATGCTACAGAACAGGCTGAAGTTGCTCTGGCTTAATCCCAGCAGCCTTAAATTGGAGGAAGTCTACCTATCCACCTACCCCTTCATTTTCTGTACTCACGTGTCCTGTGCAGGAATCCGGAGCCTAACCCAAAAGCTACTGGCGCAAGGCAGGGAACAACCCAGTATGGGGCACCGGAAGTCCATTTAATAATAATAATAATAATAATAATAATAATAATAATAATAATAATAATATTAATAAGGGGTTGTACATGAGTGAAGACACCTGGCCCCACTTTAAACTTCAGGCATCTCACTTCCACTAGAGTCACAGAAGGGACAACAAGGAGGATTCATGGCTCATGGATCCAGGCTATGCTTCTTTATCTCTAACACGCAGAATGATGTATGCACATGGCAGAGCTCTTGATTTATGACTAGGCGAATGGGCCATCTTTACATGCTACCATCCCATTGGAGTCATTTGATTCATGTCCCAATATCCTTGCTGAAGCTGGCAACAAAATTTGAAAATGAAGAACAAAGTAAAATTACAATAAGATCTTTGGATTTCTCTAAATGTTTTGGAAATCCAAAGTGCCAACAATGACTCATTTATTGAAGAGAGTCAAGCGTATATGACTTTGTGCTGTCCATCCTAGTGTTTTCTCTGGCTCTGCAATGTGGTTGGTTCCCTCTTCTGGGATGGGGATAGAGGGTTCCAATATCTGCAACTGTGGCTCCAATATCCACAACTGTGGTTCCAATATGTGCAGTTGCACACCGTGCTATCAAACTTCTAATGCTACATACATGTGCAAGCAGACACACGCGTGCACACACACACACACACACACACACACACACGCACGCACACAGACAGACAGACAGACAGACACACAGGTTAATAATTATATGTTTGTGCGGACTCCCCATCCACTTCTATGGGGAAAACTCTAAACTCAACACGACAACCTAAACCCTTACCTAGCCCTAACCTTAACCATAAGCAACCAAAAAAATATGACCCCACAATATAATACAAATTGAATCCCCTCCCACACACACACACACACACACACACACACAGACTTTAACATGTGCTGGCTTTACGGAGTGGCACAACTCACCTATCATAAGATAAGATAAGATATGATAAGATAAGATAAGATAAGATAAGATAAGATAAGATAAGATAAGATAAGATAAGATGAGCTTATTTAGGCGTAAATTCAAGTATGGTACTGAGACCCCAAGATCATCAAAGGTTGTTGGATTCTATGCCAAATCACATCCAAATGCTACTAAAAAGAAGGAGGTCATATTATATACTGAAATGCTGATATACTGAACTTGTTTCGGCTCATTTTCACAAGGGTGTAGAGTGTTGCTTTAGTCTCTGACCTGAAATGTGGGCACATTCCAGCTTCCTCCATCTCTCTCTAGTCATCTGGGTCCCATACAGGTCACCTATAATACTCAATGTCAAGGAAGTTATGGGACGGAGTCAGAGGTGATTCCAAGATTTGACCCTTAGGGGTAGTCAGCCCCCAGTAGGGGCGCCACTATCAATATGAAGAAATATGGGATGCCAACACCAGTAGGTTCCCCACTTGAAAAAAATTAGCTGGGGTGGTGCTGCTGGGGGTGGGGTTGGGGTCTCCAACTATAAAATTCATAGGAAATATGTATGAAAACTTAAATTGTTAAATAGGTATAGAATGTTAAATGGGTATAGAAAAATATTTTTTCAGGAGGCCTGAGACAAAAAAATTGGGTGACTAATGTCCCCCCAAAAAGGGTCTAGAATCACCTATGGATGGAGCCTTTCAACCTCAAACACCCTCCTATCACAGCCAAATTCCAATCCAGGAGTACCCATAGGCAAACCTCTGGGTTACTGTGCCACCGCTGGGCGTTGACCTCGGGGGCTCAGACATAGTATCCGATGACGTCACCATCTGGGACTGCGCTTGATGACATCAGTGCCGTTGCTCATGTGCTAATAATTGCGTTTCTGGTGACCCAGAGACGAACTCAGCACTAACCGGAGGGATTTTCCATTAGTGCTCTGGGCAGGATTCTCCCCATTTCCTCTGGGCTGCTGGAATCTCATATGGCAGCAATAAATCCTTCCTAACTTGAAAGCACAGCTGAAAGATGTTCAGATTGCTCCTGACAATCTTCCCTCTTCCTTATTTTGGTGCATTCTTATCCTGAATGTTTATTGGTTCTCCTCATATGTTTTTTTCTATATTACTATAATATACAATGAAGACCGTATACCAGCAATATTAATAATAACAACTGGATTAAATATGTGATCAATTCAGTGAAGCTAAAAGAGCTTTAATGCAATTTATTTTGATATTCTGGTTCTTAATATGGACACGTTGCCAAAAATTACACATTTAAGGTATTTTGGAAGCTAAATCATCAAGCACTGAAAAATCATTAAAAAATTAAAAGCTATCACTTGGTAGAAATTTTATATACGATCATCACTGCATCGTTGGAATAACAATCAGGGTTTTCCATGTTTGTTTTGAAGACATTCACATGATCTGAACAGGTAAGGAGTATGTATACAGTACATTGGCACACCCTCCACATGACAAACCCCCTCAGGGATGAGAACCTGAGTTCAGCCATGCAGCAGGTGATACCTCAGCACCACAGTAGTCCGATTGCACCAGTGGCCAGAGTGCCAAACTTGCCACCAACCCCCAAGTTATTCTCTGTAACTTGGAAGACCACCTTATAGGGCTGGATGTAGAATATGCTCATAAAAAGGACAAAGCAATTGCAGATTACAGGCCTTGCTTAATGGCCTAATGGAGTAGAATCACTCTGGGCATTCACAAGATTTGAACCAACAACCTTCCAGCTACTGGCACAAATCCCTAGCCTCAGAGCCACCCCTCGCAGAACAGCAAGACAAAGAAAGTCACTGCTTGGTTTATTCAGCATTCAGTGCGATATTACATGGTCAGTTATTGTTGGTGTGTCTTTGTGTGTGTGTGCCACTTGTCAATACTGTGAAAGGTGTGAGCATGCATGCAGAACAGTACTCCTGATAGGTCCACTTCCGAAGGTTGTGAAATTCAAAAATGCATCAAGGACTCAGAGTTAGTATTTGGACTTGCAGTAGAGTTCAGTGTGAAAAACTTGTTTTCATTTTTACGAACTGTAGTAAAACAATGGCTTGATCCGTAACCTATAACATTCATGCTTGCCATCGCTGAGGTCTGGCACATACCCTTAGGCCAAGCAGTAGATTGCGATACACTCTGAGACGTTCTGTATAAATAGCACTATGAAGTGAGCCAAGGTATGGCTTGTTAAAGAGACTGCATGTGTGTTGGGTGTTAACTTGTGGTTTTACACACTGCAGAGGAAAGATGAGGAGAGCCAAACTGATGATATCTATGTGGTTTCCAGGCTCCTTGTCAGAATGTGAAAACCAAAGAGAGACAGGCTTAACCTAATTCTGTTAAGAGAATCATCTAGCCAAACAAGCATTTATGAGTGACAATGCACTGTATTGTCAGCCTTATGCACCTGGTCCTATAGAATGGCCTCATATTCCTTGGATGCTATTTGACTACGGAGAGCAAATAAGGAACCTAGTGACTCTTTTGAGATACCTATGCATACCAACAGGCATTGTGGGATGAAACTATCCTTTGACATTACAAACGTAAACCCATCCCAGATGTTGGGAAAAGGATTAAAATGTTTAATCAGACCATATTACATTTTTCCATTGTTTAGGGGTCTAAGTTTTGTACCAAGTTACATTTCTTTGGGCATTGGCTTTGGACACAAGCGTTTTCTAAACACTGGCTCTGCCAGGAATTCCACCTCTGTGAATATTACCAAGGATGAAGGAAAAGAAGCCAATGAGTGCTCAGCATATGTGGGACCTCCTTCAGGGCAGCTGGAAAATCTCAGGAGACCACCACATGAAACTGGCATAGTGGAGAAAGTAGGAGTCAGCCAGGTCTGGGAGCAACTGGGGTTAAGGGCCTTGCTCATGGGTCCAATGGTGGCATCACTCTGTCAACATAGAGTGCTCTGAAACAGCAGGTTTTGGAGTCACAACTCAAGTTATTTTTTTTGTTTAATACTTTTTCGGTCCGTGCATAACTCCTTAAATGGGGTGGCATGGAGGTCAGCACTGATGCCTCATACCTCTGAGACCAGGGTTTGAGTCTCCACCATGGCTCCATCTGTGTGGACTTTGCATGTTCTCCACCTTGTTGTCATGGGGTTTCCTCCAGATACTCTGGTTCCCCCCTACAGTTCAAAAGCATGCTGAGGTTAACTGGAGTTACCAAATTGCCCATAAGTATGAATTGTGTGTGAGTGAATGGTGTGTGAGTAAATGGTGTGTGAGTGAATGGTGTGTGAGGGTGCCCTGTGATGGGTTGGCACCCCATCCTGGGTTGTTTCCTGCCTTGCACCCATAGGCTTCCCTGAAAAGGATAAGTGGTTACAGAAAATGGATTATTTGATGGTTTCGATGTCTTCGTAATTATTCTATGTTGTAGAGAATAGTACAAAATAACAATCAACTTTTTTTGATGTAAACGTGAACTGAATACAAGGGACCGTGCCGTACTGTCCCTTTCTATGCTAAGAAAACGTAAAGCTGCCCGTATCTGTGGGCATACCTGCCAAAGAGCTCACTGCCACTGCGTTCCGAACCTGGTCATGTGCTTTAGCACCAAATTTAACAGCTCTCAAAGTTACACTTACAACTGAACGGGATTCCTGAGTGATAAATATAAAATATTACTCTTCTCTGTTAAAATTCCTTTGGGAGGGCCAGGGCAAATGATATTTATGTGGCTTTGTCATTGAACTTAGAATTTCAGCTGCACAAGGTACCATGCTTTGCTGTAAAACGCAAAATGAAAGGCCCTTCGCATAGGTATGATTCAAGGAAAGCAGCAATGATATGCTTATGACTCTTAACTGACGCTGCGTGTTTTTATTGTTTGAAAGACCATGAACTGATTTGTTTTGCATGGGGCCCTTAAAGGGATACAATGAATTATGACTTTGGAGGAATGCAAATTAAATTTTGCACTGCTTAGGTGAGGAGGTTACGGGAAGCTGAAGCAGACGGAGCAACGTCACAGAATGCAGAGACATCGTGACTAATTTGCCTGAATCTAATTTCCTTGTGCAAAATGTCAATATGATGGCATTACATGCCGATAATGCATTCCAGTTGGGCACAACAGGGAATAACTTTTTCTGTCACCCAGTTTATTAAGGAACGCATCTGACTTCTCATGACCTGGTTACCTCTCTGTCCTTAATTTGCTGCATGCATTTTGGGCAATTTCTGGGAGCTCATACGGGCAGGCAAATCATGGGACAACCCCTCCTGGAAGCACAAGGCAAGCAGCCATATACAGCCACCGCTGTGTCCTTCTCAAATAAGAGACTTGACTGCGGTAAACAGAAAAGGCACACTAAGCAAAATGCAAATCTACAAACGGACCGGCACCTTCTTTTCGGATTTTAGGTACGTGCTGGGTCGAGCCCCGAGGGATACTTAATTGAAGACGCAGGGAGCTGGAGGGAATCGTGGGTAAGTTACACTTGCTGCAGGATCCCATTACTGCTGCCGTGCCCAGTTACAGCTGTGCTGCCAGTGCTGCTCCCCAGTAAGTCACTCTCCTTAATCTGCCCATCTGAGCCATTTCCCGCCTCGTCGCCACCAGAACCACCGTCTTGCCATTTTTGTTTTTGAAAATAACTCATCATTGTTCATTTTCTCTTTTATTTTTTTCTACCAAATATGCGCCACCTTCATGCTCATGGCTAAAAAAGCGGGAAAGTTTCCTTAAAAGTATTCCAAGGAAAAATTCTAGGCATTCTATTCCAAAAATAATGGCCGTACCTATACTGATGGATATACATTATAAAGACATGCCAATGGGGGATATTGCTGTTTCACTCTGAAATCTGGTGTCAGATTCCCGCAGTAGTTTAGTGCCCCTATTTCTGTGCTCTCCAGACCATTTGGTTGTTGTCTGACTCCAGCTTGACGTGCAGAGTAGGCTCGGGCCCTGGCAGCAGCCGCGAAACGCCTGTCTCCAGTGTCACGCTCATCTTTCATCAGACTTCTGACACACAGATGTCGTTTAGCCCAGGCTGCCAGTTAAGCCATTTTATAACAGCGGCGGTTAGAGGATCTATCATCCACTTTAAAGAATGTCAAACTCCACAAATGTTAGTGTGGAAAGAAATTCATCCAAGGCTAATCTTCTAATCTAATCGATATTCTGGCACTATATTTCTGGTTAATCTAATTGCACTGCAATTAGCCTATACCCATGAAAAAAGAAAAAAATATATATACATACACACACACATTTTTTAAGTGAATGCTTGTATTGACTGTGCACTGTATGTCTCCAGTGGATGTAGCTACAGTATATGCACACAGGCATGGCACCATTAGCACATTAAATGTGATTTCTTGTTACAGAAAGCTACTCTTCACTTTTATCTCTCTATGCTTGAGTTAAATCTGAAATGGGGAATCTGCGCTGGAGAGTTCATGCTGGCAGAGGGGCAGGCCAAGCTTAGAAATGGCAAACTAAGGCATGCAAAGTCTGCTTGAAGGGATCAGGGCTGCTTTGCTACAGGCTTACTGATTAAGGAATGAGTGCAAGCAGGGATTTGCACAGTAACACTGTTGGGTTTGCGTCCAGGGCTCCCGGGGAGGGGTTGGCCTCACAGGAACCTCCTTGACACCACAGGACAGACCCGGGGGGCTGCTTCTCTCGACCCAGAAGTCCCTACGGAGACCTCTCACTTAAACACCAATATGAGCCACCAACATACGCAGTAGGGATGTAATCTGACAGATGTGCAGTGTTACCATGTGGGCAGTAAGTCCTGTTCTGTCTCATTGTGCAGCGCTTTGGTGAGCTCTCTCAAACAGAGGCCTCATACAGGAAAGAGTTAAGACGTTTTTTGGGCAAATTTCACATAGCAGGACGGACTGTGAGCCCTGGTATCTGGCCACACAAAAATGACACATATAGTTCTCAGAAAGCCGCTCCTCCGTTGGCGTCCGGCCAGTTTGGGAACCGTTGAGAACCGTTAGGGATATTTAATTTTCCTACCACACCAGGAAGGTCTTGTCAACAGTCAATGAGGCTGCTTCTAAACTAAACGTCCAGCAGTGGTCAGAATGTGGACCAGGGGCGAGTACGCAAATGAAGTGAATGCAAAAGATAAAATGGGCAGTTTGCGAAAAACCACCAAGACATGCTACAGAAATGATTCCACATGCGTTTGTGCCAATATGTAATTAACTCTTTTAGGTAAGCAGTAATAAAGCCGTAGATGCTCATTTTCAGTTAGTTTTTTTTTTCTTTCATAAAGCTGCCCTACAGGAACAAGCTGTACTGTATGTATTATAGAATGACATTATTGAGCAGTTCCTTAGCTTTCTGTATGTTTCTTTTCCCCCCCTCGGATATGGTATGTGTGGCTGAGTCCATTTGGGCTGGTCATAATGGAATAGTTCATTGTGGCTGGAGCTTTTGGGCGGGGGGGGGAGCAGGAATGAAACAACAATAAGTGTGGTGCCCTAGAGTGGTGCCAAACGTGCAGCAGCAGAGCAAACAATTAAGAGAAGAAGAAGGCATATCTTTCCCTGCCTCCCAAGAAGACAGATCTCTAGTTCTTCCTTCCATGCAGCAGAGGAGACTGAGACGAGGCCGTGGAGCAGCTGAGAGTGACGAGGCAGTCGGGGCAGCATGGCACGGTAACGGCAAATCGCTGACATGAACATCACCGGCACCCAGACAACCGAGCTCTGCTGATGGAGGCTGGGCAGACAGACGTGGGTAAGGGATTGCACAAGGTTATCAGATAGCCGCTGCAGGTAGCCAAGCCTCATTTCTGTCATCATTAGCTCCAGGGTGTGGGAGCGATAAACACTGAGCCACCAGGCGAACCATCCGAAGCTCTTCTCGGGTCTCTGGCTGTTTCATTTCAGACGATCTCAGCAAGCCCCCAGAAATGAAAGAGGAATGAGGTCATTAATTATCCCGTGTGATGTCATTTATAAAGACCCCATAATTACCCAGGCAGTGCCTGTCTAAGCCTAGTCTGGTGAAAGCCCCACAGTCAAGGTATAACATGCTGGGAAAGTCTAACATCGATGGGGTAGAATTTAGGCAGCCCTTAGATGTCCCTAAGAAGGTCATTCTCAGTATGGTACTTCTGTGGGTTTTTGTGGTTTCCAATGGCTAAACCGAAGACAAGGGCATGACTTAGATCTGTCTGGTACTGTTTGGAGTAGCACGAAAATGGGACTTGATGTGGCCTACCCCAAGTGGGTAATGATAGTCCAGCTTCCCAAACTAGGAACCTTGTCTTATTCAGCATTTTATAAATGCAGGAATATCTATGTATGTATTCAATTTAGATCGACATAGAGGCTGACTTCCAACCGAGTACCAGGCATGTCGTTTCTGTAGTGTTTACATCCAGAAAGGGTGGTTGAAGCCCCTATGGATTAGGCAGAGAAATAACTCAGTCAGCTCATCTAGGAAAGCAGAAGTCATTTTTTGGTAATGCTCACCACTTTTAGTGTCCAACTGTCCAGGCCAGCTGAATTATTCATTTTGAGAAAGGCAAGCTGGCATACGTTTAAGAACCTTATGTGTTGGCCTAATAAGAAGGGCTTTTTGGAAGGGATGGACGAGAGAGCTGGCTGAGGTGCAGAGAGATGAGCAAGGCTGCCAGGTCGAGGAATTCATTTAATTTGTTTAGTTCGACAGGCCAGCTAGCGGTCTTACCTAAAGGCAAACTGGCCCATTTCTGAGGCTTACTTTGAGGAAAAGAAGAGAGAGAAAAATGGCCGCAGTTGTCAACTTGATGTTGAGTAATCGATTGTTGTGCATGGAGGAGGCTGGAGGGACATTTTTTGTGTCGAGCTGAGCATGTGAGCGGCCTGCCCAGTCAGGCTGTGCGTTTGGTGCGGGCATCACACCACGCTTTAGTGCAGCAGGCTGCTCACCTCCTTTCCATGGAAACTCACCTCCCAGTTAAGCGACACTTGGACGACCTCCTGCAGCTATGGAAGCTCTCTCTGTCAAGCCGTGCATGATCTTCTGAACTCCTGGTTAAATATCTGCTGACAGAGGCAGCTCACCATTCTTGCAAAATGCACCCGTCCTCCTGTTTTCTAAAAATGTACACTATTTTTTTTCTTTTCTTGCCCAATGCCCCCTGTCCTGAATTTGCACCAAGTTCTACCTGTGTCTTGTTCCTTTGCTCTACTCCACATGATTTTTTCCTGCAATTTCCCTAGTTTCTCTGATAGCTTTAATTCAAGGGTCTTTTTACTACGCTGTATCTCTTACGCAATATACCTTCACTGCTCCATATTCTTTCCTGCCTTTCCTTACAAAAGCATTATCAAACACAATACTCTAGTTCTACTCATGAAGTAAAACTCCCCCCTCAAAAGAAATAAAGATTTGTTATCCAAATTTAGGATGGAATATCAAATTTGTGTAGCTTTTCCTAGATAAAAGAAAAATTGTACTGTCTCTACAGACTATTAAAATTGTCGTGCAAGATTATTAATTGATTGGGAAAAAATACCAAATTTGATAGTAGCACATATTTTGAAATGCAACATCACAGCCTGTAGTTACGGTAAAGGTAACTCCATTGATGTATGTGTGAAACCTACATGAAAATTCTTAAAAAGTGTCTAACTGATAAAAGGCTCATTTTACCTTTTAACCCATGCACTCCATTACTGTGTGGAGAGTGAAGAATAATGTTATTGCAACCGATTAAAGCAGCAAAGTCTACCAAAGGCGCAATGCAAAATAATGCAAGATTCTAAAAAAAGTGCCAAGCCTGTGTGTGCAACGGTCAAAGCTTACACACAGCAAGCTGACCAAGTGTCGGCCACAATGGAGAGAAACCCATATAATTGCATGTTTACATCTTTTCATTGTGTTTATATATACACATTCACTTACTATTTGAAGTAATTCATTTCCAGAGACAATTCCCACAGACAAGTAAAAAGCTGAGAATATTTTCTTTCCCATTCCATTCTCCTTGGGTCGCTTCCTACAACTATGACGTGGTGACAGGCACGTTTGTTAGACCTTTAGCACCCCCTGCTGGCGAGTCTGTCGAAAACTAAAGTAAGTTTCCTTATTGTGACTAGAGTATCAGCAACGCCGTCTGTACGTAATGTATAATATTCAAAAAGCGATCCCCTAAGAAAAAATAAAACATGGAGCGGCACAAGGGAGTCGATACACCCTGGATGACATGTCAGTGGTGGATCCAGTGTTGAGTCTGGTGGTACCATCATCAACTGAAATGACAAAACATTTTTCAGGATGAACACATTATCAGAAAGCCATCATAAGCAAACATACTCTGCAATTTAAGAAAATGTGGATGCAACTGGTTGACCAAAGATAAACCAGTAAACAAGATATATGACTATAGAATTATTATTCTACATTTCTATTACTGTACTAATACAATGCAATGGCAGAAAAATTAAACACCTCATTAAAATCTGGACACATTTTGCTTTATTAAAAGCTTTGTTGACATGTTAATTTAGGCCTACATACATAAGACTCACCTATCACCGCTGCCAAAATGAGAGTCTCCATTACCCCGGCAATCCTACCGCAGTGGGCGAGATGCAGGGGACCGAGCACTCCATTTGAGTAGGTGATGCATATCACTGTATGCGCCTCTGTCACAAGAGTTGCATGCCACTGTATGCCCCTCTGTCACAGGAGCTGCATGTCACTATATGCGCCTCTGTCGCAGGAGCTGCATGTCACTGTATGCCCCTCTGTCGCAGGAGCAGCATGTCACTATATGCGCCTCTGTCGCAGGAGCTGTATGTCACTGTATGCCCCTCTGTCACAGGAGCTGCATGTCACTGTATGTCCCTCTGTTGCAGGAGCTGCATGTCACTATATGCGCCTCTGTCACAGGAGCCGTATGTCACTGTATGCCCCTCTGTTGCAGGAGCTGCATGTCACTATATGCCCCTCTGTCACAGGAGCTGCATGTTACTGTATGCCACTCTGTCACAGGAGCTACATGTCACTGTATGCCCCTCTGTTGCAGGAGCTGTATGTCACTGTATGCCCCTCTGTCACAGGAGCTGTATGTCACTGTATGCCCCACTGTCACAGTGTCCTGTGTGTATGTCACTGTATGCCTTTCTGTCACAGGAGCTAGATGTAACTGTATGCCCCTTTGTCACAGGAGCTACATGTCACTGTATGCCCCTCTGTCACAGGAGCTACATGTCACTGTTTGCCCCTCTGTTGCAGGAGCTGCATGTCACTATATGTGCCTCTGTCACAGGAGCTACATGTCACTGTATGCCCCTCCGTCACAGGAGCTGTATGTCACTGTATGCCCGTCTGTCACAGGAGCTGCATGTTACTGTATGCCCCTCTGTCACAGGAGCTGTATGTCACTGTATGCCCCTCTGTCACAGGAGCTGCATGTCACTGTATGTCCCTCTGTCGCAGGAGCACTTCATCTTTCAGATGAAGCTTTGGAGAAAGGCCTGGCCTCATGATCACCCGAAAGGGGTGGCCTTACTATGTACATTACAGTAGAATTGCACTCTGATGGCCGTTAGATAAGGCACATGCAGCATGGTGCACCTCCGGACACGCATTTAATGTAGGCGCAAAGGGTTTATGAGCAAACAGTGTGTATAGCTCAGCTTCTAACGATTGGGATTTATTTTTCAATCCTGTGCTACAGTGTGGCTATATTTAGGTGCCGCATGTGTCGCGGGCTTCACCAGCTGGAGAAAGGATCCCTTTAACCCGCGGCAGCTGAGGACACGCCTCCCCGGCCGCCCCAACTGACAGTGCGGACGCCTTAGTTTAAGAGGGAACAAAAACTTTATATGAATTTGTACTTTTTTTAATTTTTATTAAACGAATCACGTTCAAGAATCCAATTTAGGGACCTCGAGGTTTACTGAATGTCACAGATATCATTATGACGCGAGAGGAGGACCTGATCCGCATTGCAAAAAAACTGGACAAGATGGTGTCTAGAAATAACACGGTGAGAAATTTATTTTGACAGAAGTGCACCGCCAGCTTAACCTCTCCGGGGTTTTGTTTTTTTCGTCCTGTGTGTATATTGGGTGACGTACAGTTTGAAATAACACACTAAATATTTGTAAACAACACAGTTTGCACTGGGAATGAGAAATGTCTTTCGCGTTTGTTGGTCCATTTATTCAAAGTGAAAGTTTAATTTGAAATTTGTAGGCCGGTTCTGCCGAATGCAGCTGCATGCTGGACAGGTGTTAGGCGTTATTTTGTGCAGTATTAGATCTGCTTGCATACAAGCTAATCGAAGCTACTGCTTGTAGAGTTAGCACTGCACTAAAAAAAAAACTCGATGAAAGAATAAATATATGGAATGTTTTGTTTGGAAAACCGTGTGGTTGGTAATGGTTTCGTTTTCCCCGTGGGTGATCGAACTTGGCGTTGCAAAGTAAACAGCGGCGAGGTCGTTGTCACGCAGTTATTACTGCGTGTATTTATCCAGAAAGTAAGAGAAGAAGGACATTTTTTTTAATCATCATTTATTTTTGCAAAGCATGTATGTAATGCACATAATTTACGCAGGAACCTTTACGGCTCATTGAAAGTAAAACTACCAGCCGAAGACTCTGCCTGTTGTTTCCGTAGTGTTAAACATTTTACAATAACTACGTTTTTATTTTTTCTTTAGGGCACCATAACAGGGGTGTGAAATCAAATAATTGCTCGCTACAGTTGTTTGACCTTTCATTTTTCGTACAGTAAACAAGGACGTTTTCTTGCATTAAAATGACAGTCACTGCATGGTACCTCTATCGCACTTTCATTCATGGTCGTTTTGGAACACGTTAAAGTTGATTGTTTTTTCCTGTTTGTATTTTGTAGATTATATTCGGCATACTTAACGTGTTGCGCATTTATTAATCAACAGTAACAATAATAACAAACATTTTACGAATTTATTCCAGTTTGCTTGAAATTTAAACTTTGAATCTAACAGGAAGTTACACAGTTGGTGCCATTCCGAAATCATTCCTCTTCTGCGAAAGGTTTCCTGCTGTACAGTAGTGCCATTTAATAGCAGGCCTCTTGGTGTTATACCGTATGAAACATTTCCATGCAGTAGACCTACATTAATAATAAATTCTTTACAACCTGAGGGGCTCCTCGCACGTTATGTATATTTCACAGAAGAATTTTGTATTTTATTAACTAGACTTGCAGTGAATTGGATGAGAAGTACAGTATTTGGTGTTATCATGTAGAGTACTTATGTCCAAGATTCAGCCATGGTAAACAGGTGGTGTGCAGAATTACAGGGTAAGTAAGTAAATCCGTGCTGCAGCAGTACGAGTTCCCCTTCTCTGCTGTCCTCTGCATGCACCATGCTTACGTCTCTGGGTGTTTGTCTCTGCAGGAGGGCGCTCTGGACCTGCTCAAGGAACTGAAGGGCTTCAACATGACACTGAAGCTGCTCCAGGTAAAATCCCCCTCACAGGGCACCTTGGCGATGCCCAGGAGCAGGCATGTGTCTGGTTGTGTTTTTGTAAATCTAATTTTCTCATTTATATTTAGTTTGGGTAATATTTGGTAATGTGTTTGTTTAGTTTTTTGTTCTCTTTTTTACAAAATCTTTGTTTTGTTATTTGTAACTCTTCTGAAGTTCCTGTTCTATTATGGATTTTATTGTTTTTGCAGTTAATATTTTATTGTTTTTTTTAAATTACATTTTCATTTTATTTTTATTTATTCATTTATTTATTTTGAACAAGCTAGTATGTAACTTCTAACTGTACCGGAAGCTCTGTATATTTCTCTTTTACCATTCATGAAACCTGTTTATTCAGGTCAGTACTATCAGTAAAGTTTTTTTATGCATGAATGTTTTAAGAATGCATCCCAGCCATTTCCCTGTGGGGAACGTGTTCCTGATTAGACATTGCTCTGCTATAGCAACACCAGAGAAATAAAACTTTGCCTCTGTGTCTATGCATGTTAATTTTACAACCATAAACCATATATAATTTGATCGGCTTGTTCCCTTTGTTGCCCCTTATTGTCCCAAAAAAACGTATGGGGGACTGAATAGAATGGGAAGAGCACATTTCATATATCTTTAAATATATAACTTCTTAAAAGTACCCCACAAACTCTGCTGTCCTTGTCTGGTTCTGGTCCAGGACACACGGATTGGCATGTCTGTGAATGGCATTAGGAAGCACTGCACAGATGAGGAGGTTGTCACCCTGGCGAAAATTCTTATCAAGAACTGGAAAAGACTTCTGGGTAATACCTCCGCTGATTATATTACCTTGTTCTAGAGTAAACTCTATTTTATGATCTTTCCTAACTTGATTGTAACTTTATTCCTGGCCTGTCACATTTGAAGTAAATGTGGACTTGCTTTGAGTCATGCTGACTCTGGAATGCCATTTGCCTTTTAGAAACGGCTCAGTCCCAGACAGTGGAGAAGCCAAAAGAAAAGAGCAACAGGACAGACACCAAAAAAACCATGGCTGGTGACAATGAGGGGCAAGCAGGGAGGCCTTCATCTGTAACGGAATCGAGGTAGGAAACTAGTCAGGCTAAGAAAAAGTCAAGAAGTACAAGTACATTTATATAATGCATGTTGTAAACATATTGGCATCCTGTCTGGGTATATCCCAGCCTTGTGTCCTATGCTACCTGGGATAGGCTCCAGGTTGCCCGCGACCTCGACCAGGATAAATGGTTAGAAGATGGCTGGATGGATGGCTGTTGTAAACATGCACGAACAGAAAGTGAAAGTTGATGAACCATAGGAATTCCGGGACTGTGACATCAGTTCGCTGCCACCGTGAAAGGCTGCATTGGGGATATGGCTTGTCAAGTCCCATTTGTTTGTAAGTCACAGGAAGCGTTTGGTAGAGGCGAAAGCAAACTTAAACTCTGAGAAGAAGCATGCATTTGAACACAGAAAGGAGAGGCACTCAGGGGAAGTCGTCAAGAAAGACAAGCGTACAGACGAACCCCAGAAAAAGCAGGAGAGGTGAGGTTCCTTTAGTGTTACTAATGGTGCTACTAAATGGTTGACAGTCGTCATTTTAATGTAGGGTTTTTCACAGACTGTCGTCTTTTAATTCAGGAGAGATGAGCCTGATCTTGGCACTCTTTCTACTCCTGCTGTTAATCCCCTTTCCATACCGCCTTCCAAGCCCCCAGCCATAGAAGCAAAGAAAGAGAGGTCAGGGTTCAGCCTTGCTGTCTGCCCCGTGATGTCACTCAGCGTGCTGCTTGGCTGTAATGTCATCATGCATAATCCATCAACCTTATTTTAGGAAGTTACGATGCATGACAAACTGCAAGTCCTCTTATGCACTACCGATGCTCTATCAAGCCTGAAATGCACTCCTGACAGTCATGGGGCCGCAATGGGAATTGTAGTGTTTGAGGGGTTATTTAACCCACTTAAACTAAAGGCATGGTAGTGTTCTGCCTGTAGCCCATGCTTCACACTTGTTGATATTTGCACCCGACAAACCAACTTCCGTTTTAACTCCACTATAAGCTCACTCCCCTAAAGTGATACATTTCTTCAGTGAAACCTCAGGTTCTTCCATTTGAATGATGAGGCAGGTTCCTTAAGCTTAGGCAGTTTATTAAGACAGAATGAAGATGTTACAGAAAGACGTTTCGCACGGCCGGTTCAGTGTCTGTCTATGTCTGTCTCTGCTCCCACTGAGGGAAGCAGGCCCTTTATCTATGGTCTTCGTACAGACTCCTGGAGCCGGGGGGTCAGACGGCCTTGGCGAGAGTAAGTCGTATGAGATAGGCAAAGAACATGATGAGCGAGTAGCAAGGGCATAAAGAAATGTAAAAATAAGAAATATGAAAGCTATAAGTGAATGAACTAAATGAACATCATTAAATAACTACAAGTTAACTAGGGAAATACCTTAGAAGTGAGCATCCCCCTCATAGCCCTAATGCTCCAGCCGTCCTCGAAATATTACAGTTACTGAGCCGCATAAAGTATCCTTCTATTAGTGTAGTAATGTTTATTTTAACGTGCATGTCCATTGTGTCCCTTATGCATGATGATTTGTCATTGCACTGGGATCATTTTTGTTGCGGGATGCTATGGGTTGAGAAGATTCATTAACAATCTAAGATCAAATTTGTAGGCAAGGCTGTGTGTCAGGCAGGGCTAAGCTGTGCATCAGAGTGCACACATCTTCATGGGCGTGAGCGAGTTTGCTCAGACCCGTGAGGTATGATGTTGACGCTTAGCCGCCTCATTTCTCTGGTTATGTGAATAATGATGTAAATTAGAAGAACTGGGCTGAAAAACGATAGGTTCCTATGCTGTGTGCTTCTTTAAGGATCAGTCAGTGATTTTATCTAATATATTTTTTCGTGTCCATTTACACTTCGTCACTTTTCGGCACTTTTGGTCAATGTCTTTCATAATTCGCTGCAGCTTTTCGAATTGTCTCCAAGAAGTCACAATTGGTTGATATCTCGTTCTTTTACTGTTAATTCTATAGTTCTTGATCAATTGTAATGTTGTGTCTATATGATTCTTTCCAGGCTGTCATGCACACGATTAGTAAATCTTTGGGCTGGAAACCTTTCATAAGCGGATCCCTTGGGTCCTTGTTTTTCGTAAGCAGGAATCGATTAGTTTACTGGTAGAGCTGTCAAACTTGATTACTTGATCATTTTAGTCAAGGTTTTTTAATATTCCTTCTCGATTACTTGCCAATGTGGCGGAAGGTAAAAGGGCACCTAGTCTCATCATTCTACATATGATAAATAATTTAGGTGATCATTGGTCATTGTTGACACACCACAACAAAATGTGTCCTCTGCACTTAACCCATATGTGACATAGCAAGGCGCGAGGAGCAGTGCTTGGGGGCGGTACCTTGCTCAGGGTACCTCAGTGGTGCCTTGCTAGTAACTTTTGCTCAATATTGTCATAATGGAATACAAAATATTTCTATTCAGTGGAATACAAATGTCATTTTGTGACCGGTTCTTGTTCACTTTCCTCTTTTTCATTCACTTTTTGTTGAATCTGAATCTAGGAATCAGTCCAAAAGAAAGGACAAAAATGTTATGGTTGTCTTGGAGATCGCATGCAGTATGCAGAAGCAGCAGTGGTAAACTTTAGACTGATTTTAAACCTATACTGGATAATTCTTAAAAGGAGCCATCATTAAATTTGCAAAACTGTGACCAAGTAAAAATGGCACAACAGCACGGTCCTTATAATGTGACGATTGCATGTGCATGAAATGTCACGTTGATATTAACATCGCACATTGATATAATTGATAGTGACAGCCCTGTTTGCTGCCAAAATGAAGAAAAATGAATGGAATATTTTTCTGTGTTATGCTAGTTGAACGATTGTAGCTGTTTCAAATGTTATTTTGAATCCTTTCATCTCAGCAAGACTTAATTTTAAAAAGACTAATTTTTGTAATGTTGTTGTCACTATTTTTCAAATATGAGCCTGATCCCCCAGCGCTCTGTTTTGTCCTCTAAAATGTGTCACAGATGGGGGGAAAAGGAGCAGTCTAGACTGGCCTGTGCACCTCCATTTGGTTGCTGGTGACATATTCACTCTGGTGTTATAGTAACATGAGCAGTAACAGTGACCCTATTGTGATGATGTTTTTGACAGAAAGTGTATTTAGGTTAGATTGAGGACAAGATGTATGTATGTAATACTATGGCATGTTTCACTTAGGAAGGGCACTCCTGACATAAATGGTCCCATTGCTCCTTTCCCCCTGCACCTTCATCCTTCTCTCCCTCCCAAACGTCCGTCAGTGGAAGGCAAGAGTGAAAGGTCAGATCCGGCATGTAGCACGCCGCTGCTGACACGGGTGACACTTTCCGTTTCACTGCCCTTAGGTGAATGTTGCGTTATTCTCTGTAAACTTCTCTCTTTGGGATTTTAATCGTAGAAGGGAAACGCCGTTTTCCAAACGTTCGTCTCCGAAGCGGCCATCCCACGACTCAAAAAAAGAAAGGTCTGACATAAAGAAGGTTCTTAAAACGACACATCCAACCCTGGCACAGGCAGCCAAACTACTACAGAAGTAACAGTTTGAGCTTTGAGACTTTTGCCTTTGCATGAGTGTAGATTGAGGGGTATCTCACCCGGTTTGTTGTTTTGGTGTTTGGTATTTTTACAAGACAATGGCTGTAGTCGTGTTTGCGACATTTATTTGTACGTTTTCTTACAAGAAATATGATTGATGCTTTTTTGATTAGGACCAGGCATTGATACTGGCTTTGTGGTCAGTGCAGTTTGTTACGGTATGGTGGCATAATCTATGCATGGGCTGTTTTCATAGTGCATGAACTTCTTGCTTAATTATGCGTAATTGTTTGGAACTGGTTGGAAATTCCTCCTTCTGGTCGTGGTAAGGAGGTTCTCGCAAGTGCTGAAAATGCTCTCCTTGTCCAGAAAGGACTCGACAGATGATAATAAACCTCCAAGGCAGTCCAATGTGGAAACCAAAAAAGAAAGGTGAGCTGGCAGAGACGTGGATAGTGTACAAGCCTGGACTTTGACTGTGATATTTGCTGCTCCGTGCTTTTTTACGCCTCAATACTGAGATATGATATTACTTTCACAGGATGATTCTGAGATGGTGAAATATTCCAATGGCAAAATTCTTAGTCTGTGATTAATGTAGCTGGTAGCAGCACATTATAAATTATTTATGGTGTCCCCTGTGAAAGAAAGTGCAGCAACATCGCAGTTTGATCTGAGGAGGAGTTTTATGCGTTCAGCCCGTCCAACAGGAACCCCACTGAGAAAAGCGTTTTATGTCGTTTCAGAAAAGAGTCGACAGATTCCAAAGTTTCACCTGCAAAACGGCAAAGTCAGGATGGGAAAAAGGACAGGTGTGTGTGTGTGTGCGTGCATGTGTGTGCGAGCGTGTGTGTGTGTGTGTGTGTGTGTGTGTGTGTGTGCTCATGCAGCTTAGCTATGTTGTATTGCCTACCTAACTAACAAGTTGTTTAGTCAACCGTGAATGTAATGCAGAAGGAAGAGTGTGAGTATGTTGAGTGTCATAACCAGGTCACTGAAAATACCTGCTTCCTTGACCCCTTCCCACTCATATGGCTCTTATGAGCCTCTCAAGGAACTCACTAGACTCTCTTGTTTCCAATGGTGCAGAAAGGACTCTGTGGACCTCAAGGCTGCCCATCCTGTGAAGCGGCATTCGACCGACACTAAACCTGAGAGGTGAATGTGCCTCTGGTTCTGACTGAAATGCCGGATCGCTGAGACATCTCTCCGTTTGCCTCACACATACTTCCTTTCTCAGTAAATAAACATAAACACCAAATGTTTAAGTAACCAGATCTACCAGCAAAAATGTTTGTACAGTTCCAGAGATCACAGGTCTGACAAATGTTCAATTAAAATACTTGGTAATGCTTTACATTAACTGCACATTTATAATGCATTCATTATGCATTCATACAAACCCCTTTTGCAGAAAAGTTGGGATATTTTCTAAAATACAATAAAAACTAAAATCTGTGATATGTTAATTAAAGTGGGCCTTAATTTAACTGACAAAAGTACAAAGAAAAGATTTCCAACAGTTGCAATGACCAACTTAATTGTATTTTGTAAATATACGCAAAGTTCGAATGTGATGGCTGCGACACATTCAACAAAAGCTGGGACAGAGTTAAAAATAGTATTGAATGATGCAGAGAATACCTAACACCATTTTCAAAGATTCCATGATAAGCAGACTAACTGGAAGCAGGCAATGTTTGGGTATAAAAGTAGAGTTCATCAAAGACTCAGCCACCTGGGCTTGGGAGTACTTTGGAAAACCATTGTCAACACAGTCTTTTGGCAAATTTTAGAGACATATGTTGCCATAAAGGCGGCGTCTCTACCTGGGACGTCCGTGATTATTTCAAAAGGACAATACCAGACCACATTCTGCATGGGCTACAACAGAGTGGCCCCATAGACCCAGAGTATGCGTGCTTCACTGGCCTGCTGTTAGTCCAGATCTTTCTCCAATTGAAAATGTATTGGACAGCAGTGACCACAGACTGTTGAGCAGCTGAAGTCTTACATCGTGAAAGAATGAACAAAGTTCCCTATTGCAAAATTACTACAATTAGTATTTTTAGTTCCAAAAGTGTTATTAAAAGGAAAGGAAATGTAACACAATGGTAAATATGCCTCTGTCCCAACTTCTGTTGAGTGTATTGCAGCCATCAAATTGTAACTTTGCGTATATTTACAAAATACAATTAAGTTGTTCAGTGATACTGTTGAAGATCTTTTCTTTGTACTTTTGATAGTTAAAGGTTCATATAAATTAACATATCTAAGATTTTTGTTTTTATTGCATTTTAGAAAGTATCCCAACTTTTGTGGTAATGAGGTTTTATATAATAACAAACATTATAATTGTATGATGTTTGTTAGCTTTTTACAGTTTTTAAATTCAATTAAATATTGACCCTTTTCTCAAAACACATGCATCATATCAGTAGATTATGTGTACTGAACTGTGCATGCTTTTGCATTACTTTGATACAAAATGCATTTAATACTTTTTCCAAAATGAATAACTCTCTGTGTTCAACACCAGAAAAATTCTACAGCAAATTTTTCAGACATTTAGATACTCGGTTGACAACAGTTACCAGTAATTCAAAACTTAAAATTTAGATCACTATAGATGGAAATTTCCTGCATCTTGACAGAAATTGTACTATACATACGCTTGAAATAAGTTAGACTATTGTGATTTATTGTGGTTTTATTTTGGTTTGTGGTGGATGTTTGAGACTTAAGCACAAGGTAGAAATGCATGCCAAGTTCTGTTAAAGGGATGCCCTCTCGCCATGCCTTCATGGTGCTGTGTTTCTACAACAGACTCTTATAATACTTGTTCTTTTCTCAGGAGAGATTCCACCAGTTTAAAGAGTGGAAGTGGCCCTCCAGTGAAGAAGATCACAGGAGACAGGTGAGATAAGAACCCCCACATGTAAACTAGTACGAGTTCAAGTCCAGAAAGTACAAAATATTTTGTGTCACCCAGCCAGTTGAATATAAAGAGTCACTATCATAGAATATTCAGCTGGTTGGTTGAAACAAAATCTTTTTTCATCTGGATTTCTACTTTCTGGACTTGTAATTTCCAAATGTACTTAGCTTACCGACACTGGTTCACAGTTTGAAGCCCCTGAGTGTCTCAGGTGGTTATGAAATGTTGAAAGTCTGAGTACTGTGGACTACATACAGAATCCGGGCTGTACTGTTAGTTAGCTGTGACGGGTCACTGCGATAGGTTTGGTGGTTCTGACAGTGGTATTGGTCTGTCTGGTGTGAATTCCTGTTTGCCACTGAAGGGCACACTCCACATCCAATTGGCTCTTTGCCCTCCCACAGCCAGTTTATTGGCTGAGAGTAAAGATGGCGGGACACGACAGCTGCCGCCAGCCCCCTGGTGGACATGAGCAGCTGAGACTTGATGACAGCTGGACTAAATTAAGGAGGGAAAAAACTGGGAGTAACATTTATAAAAAGCTGCATAGACAGATCATATAAAAACTCAATATATCAGTCAGTGTACATCAGTGTACACCAATGATCAGTCCAGTGTCTTCTGAAAACCAGTTCTAATGTACAACTCCTTAACTCTGACTGCCTAATTGGCATTTCTAATGTATTTTTGTAAACCGTTGCCCACGGCTAATAGGCTGATTAAAACTTTTAAGCTGCTATCTTGCCATACTGCCTTCTGCAATTATTTTTGAATATATTCCGAATTTAACCTCATTACATTACCCCAAAAGGATAAGTCATAGTGACCTGTCACTAAAATATGGAATGTGTCATTTGTGTTTATGTAATATAAATGTCTTTGTGTGTAACCTAGGAGGGATTCACAAGGGCCCAAGTCCCCGATCGCCGGAGCCCAACAGCGGAAGCCATCTACGGACAGCTGTGAGATGTATGTCGCCCCCTCCAGTGCGACCCTGCCACTGTCACCTGCCTTGAACCCCCCTGCATTGCTTGGTGTGCCAGCACATTCCCCAGTATTTTAGGAGCGCAGTGTTTATTGTAGTAAATGCCAGCGCAGGGCATGCGTAACCGTCTGCAGACATGCATGACGTACTGCACCACTTACTGCCTGCAGCTGTCCTCCTCCCAGATTTAACATTGTTTTCACCTCTCTGTTAGTGCTAAGAAATATACAGACCAAGTGCAGTGCTGTGACCAGATTGCTATGCATAGTTTCATGTCAAATACAGTAATACACATTTCTTTATTTAGCAAACGCCTTGGGCCAAAGTAACATACAAGACAGTTAGAATATTACAAACATATGGCTATCGAGTCCATTAGGCAAAAGCAAAGCTCAACACCAGGGCGAATTCTGATAAATGTTTTGGTCAAATTGGTCAAGACAGATATGGTATTTAAAAATGCAGACTAGTAGTAATCAAGTAGTCAGTCAAGGAGTGTTCAGGGACACAAGTTCAGCAGCTGTCTGCTGCACAGTCGGGTCAGCCCGGACAAGCCCAAAACAATCGCTACTGAAAAATAGCTCACATTAATTGAGCTTTTACAATTTAACTAAATAAGTATTAATTTGTTATATTTCAATTGTGCATCTCTGACAATGGTTCTTGCAGCTATGATACCATATTGTCACTGTTGAAACCTTATAATGGACAGTAACTTACTATGTAGTAGTAGAAGTTGCTTCCTTTGTAGTGCTTTTGGAGTTAATGCAGGCCAACTTCAACAGTTGAAACCACCACTGACATACCAGGGGTTCAACAAACTTTATTTTCCAATAGCTGTAGGTAGTGTTGGGCATTTTGGGCACAGACGCTACAAGCCCAGACCAGAGATTTTATTTCTACCAACCAGGTGAGTACTCTATGTCTGTGACTCTTTATGCTCAACGGGTTGGTAGAAGCAAAATCTTGGTTTGGATTTGTAGCTTCTGGACCTGAAATGCCCAACTGGCTGTAGGTCAGATAGCGACATCTCCTCACAGTTCGAAGGCCATGGTGAACTCTTTATATATACCAAGTGACCTTGCCCAGGCATTAGCCCCAGGACTGGGGATCAGCCTCCAGACTGCCAGCCTCAGCAGGTGTGTGCTTAGCCCCATTTACCCTCAAAGCCCAGGCCTTTCTCACTTGTCTGGTGTAGCTTGATTATCCTGTATTTGAGGAGCAGGGTTACTGGGCCATGATTGATTCCCTGGTCATTTGGGGTCACCCTATACAGGGGGTGTAGCTTGATTATCCTGTATTTGAGGAGCAGGGTTACTGGGCCATGACTGATTCCCTGGTCATTTGGGGTCACCCTATACAGGGAGTGTAGCCATTGGCCATCTCAGGACTTTCAGTGGCCCCTGGGTTATAAGAAATCCATAAAGCTGTGTGTAGTCTCCTGTTCTATTCCCCTTGATCTATTTTACATTGAAACATTTGTTAACATTTATGTTCAAGCATCTAGTCATAGTTAGTTTGATACTAATAGATTAGAAGTATATCAGGGGCATTCCTCTTTGTGATATTACTGTATGTATATTTTCTGCTACAATTTTTTTATTTGACCTGATGGCAGCAACAGGTGATGCAGTGGCTCTATGGGTTGTATGTGTGCACTGTTTGCGTGATGTGTTTCTGGGCTTCTCTGAGTAGTCTTTTGTGTCAGCATTGATGTCTAATGGTAGCTAATTGCATAAACTCACAGTTTGAGTCCCGGTTTATTGATGGACTCAGAAGGTTTGTAGGCAGTGCAGTGCCCCAAACTCAACCTGATAGAATATTGTTGGACTTAATTACATTGAAAAAAACAGCACAAAGCAATGATTTCAAGAGAAGCTTAATATTGCTGTAAAGAAAGACTGGAGCACTATACCAGAGATTTGTACGAGAAATGTGTGAAAGTCCTTCACGATGCATTTACATAGGCAGAGGTCTTCACTTTTAGTCCGAAGTCAGAGTATGATCAGTGTTTATAAGATGTTGTCTGCATTCCATCCCGTCATCCTCAGCATCCAGCAGATGGTTGATAGCGTCCCTCTGGTTTCTGTCTACAGGGGTAACAGTAAGGTCAAACCAGAGACGCCAAAGACACCCACCTCACCGACCAGCCCTGTGTCGCCTTCCTTCAGTCCCACGGGTGGCCCACTGCCCCCTCACTTGCTGACTGGGGACTCTGTTCGTGACAAATGCATCGAGATGCTGGCTGCTGCTCTGCGCACCGATGGTGGGTGCAGAACCATGCTGTTGTGTGTTAAAAGAGGTTAACATGTCATTATACATCATTGTATTACAGTTTATAGTGCTTTATTCTCTGATCTTTTCTTAAGCCACTTTCTCGTATTAGCCATGAATATAGGGATGTTCTACACTGTCTTAGTGCTTTTCACTTCACACAAGGATACTCTGATGGTGCGTTGCCGCACACTTTAGAGCAGAAATACTCACGTCTGTTACTTGTATGGCTGCCACAAGCCAAAATGTACCCCCTTTCTTCCCAGATGACTACAAGGATTTTGGTGTCAACTGCAACTCCATGGCCGCAGAGATCGAATATCATATCCTTTGGCTGAGCTGCTGTGTTTCTCCAAGAAGGCTCTTCCTTTATCCCCAGTGGTCTGTATAGAGTTCACACTGCACAGTCACGGCTGGACTGAGCAGGGCTTTGAAGGCCATAGTGGGCAGGATTAAAGTCTTTTGTACTCTTAACCTAATGGGATCAGGTAAAGTTGGCAAATTTGCTAGCTGAAAAGATCCCCATAGGGACATGGAATGTATCCTATCTGGTGGGAAATGATCTTGAGCTGGTGCAGAAGGTAGATACCAACTAGATATAGTCAGGCTCATCTCAACAGACAGCATGGTCTCTGGAATCAAACCTCTAGAGAACGGCTGGTCTTCCACTCTGGATTTGCCCTGGTTGAGAGACATGGGCTGGTGTGGGTCTACTTGTAGAGGTCTGTACCTATGCACTGAGCAATAGTTCAGAGTATCCAGCATTATTGGAGACTTTGTGTGGAATGCAATAAGGTGCCCCCTCTGAGAACTCCAGTGTTCTACTTAGGGGACTATAATGCTCCTGGGGGTAATGATAGTGAAGCCTGAAGGGGTGTGATTGGGAAGAACAACCTTCCCAATCTGAACCAGAGTAGACCAACACATATAGTGACAGACCTGGTAGAACCACACATACAGTATAGTGAGAGTGTGCTGGGAGCATTTGGCATAGGTCCCTGTCTGGGAGATCGTCAATTCATATCTCCCGCAGTACTACTTTTACATTCTGAGGGAGGCTGGAGATATTGAGCCTGAATGGGCTGTATTCTGTGCCTCACTTGCTGAGGTGGCTGTGCAGGGCTGTGGCCAAAAGCTTGTTGGTGCCTGTCACAGTGGCAACCCCAGAACCTGGTGGTAAAAGGAGAGCTTAGACTAAGGAAGGAGGCCTTCTGAGTTTGGTTAGCTTGTGGGAGCCCAGAGGCAGCTGACAGGCACTGACAGGCCAAGTGGAGTGAAGCGCTGGCAGTTTACAGCAAAGATGGTGTGCTGTTGACCCAACTGGAGATATAGTTGGATCACTTTGAGAGCTTTCTGAGTCCCACTTACATACTATCCTTGGAAGAGGTTGAGTTAGAGGACTTATATATCACTATGGCTGAGGTCACATTCAACATTGCATGGAGATTGGGGACAGTGCCTCTGGATTGGCAGACTGGGGTAGTGGTCCCAATCTTTTAGAAGGCCCACTGGAGGGTGTGTTCCAGCTTCAGAGGCATCACATTCATCATCCTCTCTGCAAAGGTCTGTGCCAGGGTTCTGGAGATGAGTCCTTCCATTGAATGAACCTTGGACGAGCAATGTGGTTTTCATCCTAGTGGTACCACATACCTTCACAAGGATATTGGAGTGCTCATGGGAGTTTGCCCAGCCAGTCTACATGTGTTTTGTGGACTTCAACCTATGACCATGCCCCTCGGGGGTCACATGAGGGGTGTTACAGTCTTGTTAATGAGTGAGGTGGTGGCGGTGAAGAGAGAACTGAGTTGGAAGACAAAGCTTTCTATTTACTGGTTAATTTATGTTCCTACTCTCACCCATGATCACGAGTTTTGAGCAGTGACCAAAAGAACTAGATTGTGAATTCAAGCTGCAGCCTGACTGGGCTCAGCCGTAGACACAGGGTAAGAACCTCAGACATTTGGGAGGGACTCAGTCTAGAGCCGTTGCACCTCCAAAGGAGTCAGCTGAGGTGGTTCAGGTATCTGGCAAGGATGCCTCCTAGACACCTTCCTGAGGAGGTGCTTCAGGCATGTCTAACAAACCCGGGACTCACTGATGAGATCATATCTATTGGTTGGCCTGGGAACGCCTCGGTATCCCGCTGCTGGAGGTGGCTGAGGAGAAGGAGGGCTGGGTATCTTTGCTTAGACTGATGCCCCCAGAACATGGAACAAGATGAGCAGCAGAGGATGGTTGGATGAATGGGAGGTAGAAAGTTAAAACTGATAGTGTTACTGGTAAAATTGTTTGTCACGCAAGTGCAAAATATTGATTTTTAACCCATCAGAGATATTACAAAGCACAGATAATTTTAAAAATCAGTATAAAATGCTTGATGCATTGTTTTCTTAGACACAAAGATTACATTTTATGCAGTTGGCCATTTGTACAATCAAAGCATATCTAGGTGATGCAAAGTTTTCCATTATATATGTGTAGAGTCCCTTAGCGCTCAGCTTTTTTCTACCCGTCCACACACATCTACCAGGAGATTAAAGCCACAGACATGAAGTATAAGAACCGTGTGCGCAGTCGCATCAGCAACCTCAAGGACCCTAAAAACCCTGACCTTCGCAAGAACGTCCTGGCGGGGGCCATTGAGCTCAGCCGCATCGCCAGTATGACCGCGGAGGTACGCCTTATCTATTCCTCACACTGTGTTTTGAGAAGTGTGCCATACTGCTACAATTTCCTGTTTCTATGTACATAACTGAAAATGAAAACCTGTTTAACAAGCTGGATAGGTTCACTGAAGCAATTCCGGTATTTAACGAGTAGCATGGTGGCTCAGTCATTCTCATTGAATGACTTTCCCCTGAAGTCAGAAGACAATCAGTTGGCTGGATAGGTGTGTCGAAACTGTTGCCTGTTGGATGAGGCAAAAATCTGTCAAATTCATTTGTAAAACACATTTTAAAATAATGTTTATTGACCAAAGTGCTGTACAGAATCAACAAAAAAAAGGTAAAGGGAAAAAAAGATAATAAATTTATAATTATTATTATGCTAAATAAAAATCGAAAAAGGGGGTATAAAAGAAGAGAAAATCACTTAAATACAGATAACAAAGAAACATAAAATGTTAGAGTACTGACAGAGGGGAACACATCAGGCTGTTAACATATGTATACAAACACACATACACACATGGTAGAACAGACAGAATTATTTTTTTGTACAATATTTGATAGAATTGGTCATTTTGAATATACAAATTACAGGATGAAATGCAATACTGTGCAAGAAATGCTTGTAGCCAGTTTAAAGTGCAGTGTCCAGTGTCAGCACAGCAGTGTAAGGCTGAACTGATAACCATAACACTGACCGGGAGAGTGGCATGTGAGAAGGTGTATCCCCTGGGGATAGAAACTCCTCCTGAGTCTCTCCGTTTTGGCTATAATGTCACGTAACCTTCTGCCTGAATGCAGGAGTTTGAACAGTCTGTTACTGGGGTGACACAAGTTTGCAATAATCCTAGCTTTTTTACAAAAGTAAAAAGTTAAAAAAAAGTACTGGATGTAGCAGTGAGAGGATGCAGGGACCAATTATGACAATTGCATCTTTTAAGAGTGAAGTAGGAATAATGCTGAGGGTAACTATTTTTTCAGTTGATCTGATGATAAATTTATTGATATGCAGTTATTTTCAAGTTAGTCATTTAATATGATTCACTCTCTCCCCCACACAAACAAAAATCTGAAATTCAAATTAACATTTCTTAATTTATATATAAATTATTATAATAATTTATTAAAACATTCCTTAATCATTAGAGCATTATTAACAAAAACTCTTAAGGTATTCAATAGGATTTCGATGTTAGACTTAAGTTAATGATCACTGCAATAGTTACTTAATTATTTCAGTACACGGATTTGACTAATGTTGAAATAGATGCTAAAACATGGAATGATTTCATAACTAGAGAAGCATGTTTTTAACAAACACTAGTAAAGGTAGCTTATAGTTAAGCTTACTGCAGTGAGCAAGGAATGATTTAGGCTACAGTGTGTAAGAGTAGTCGTAAACGATAATTTGTCTCTCTAACATGGCAGAATAAGTAAACAGAAAATATAAAACAGTGGAAACGGCGTCATTAATGTGAGCTACAGTAGAGATGCTATAAAGGTATAATGACTGAAGTATTCCCAAACTTTGGAAGACCGCGTGCAAGCCGCGTGTTTCCCCAGAGGCTCCGGAGCTCTACTGGTAGGTGCAGCCATGTTGGCTCGTGCGCGGGGGGCGGGTCGAGGCAGACGGCAAATTTCCTTTTTTGTAGGTGGTAGGAGATGTCTCGTTAATATTTATTAGAGAAGTGCTACATGATTGGCCAGTACGTGCCTTACAAAATACTGCAGCACTGCTGGCACCGGTGATATTACACAAAACTAAATTCAGTCTATAACTGATATAGTTCTAACGGTGTCTGCAGTGAAACAACTAGCCAGCTTATTAGCGGAATAAATTTGTATTGTAAATGGAAACTATGCCGCAGGTCCAATAAATAAAACATTGTAGATCTTGAGTGGCGAAGAGATCATCAGGTGGACAGTAAAGTTAAGTTATTAGCTGTTATTGCGCGATTCTTAATAGGACAACGTTAACGTGCTCCGGAGGGAATAAAGTACGTTTATCACTTAGTGCATTGCAGTTACAAAACGTTTACTTAGTTTTACACAACGCATCGACACAAAAAATCCTCGTCGACGCATTTTTATAATTGCCATCGTCGATTACGTCGAATAATCGTCTCGGCACTGGTTCAGATGCATTTAAACAAAACTTGGCTGTTTTGCTGTCCCTTAACTTAATGTAGAATATTTTAACATTTTTAAACATGAATATTATTTCGGCCTGACACAAGGAATAAACATTATGAAAACCTGTAAAATCTTTGCAGAAATTAAACTAAGGAAAGGTGATATTAAGATTAGTAGATGAATATAAGAAAGTGAAATCAAAATAAATGCATGTATTTATCCTAAACATCGTCCAGTTTGAAGTGAAGTGGGGCTTTATTGTCAAACCAGCCATGGACAGTAGCAAAGAAAGGTCTTTCAGAGGGGGAGAAATTTGCTTTTGTGCTTTTTACTCTGTCTATGAAAAATTTTAAAAAGTAATATTAAAACGAGGGAGAGTTGACTGTGGAGAAGAGAGACGTCTGGATTATGATTGTTTTTGGAGATGAAAGGTGTGTTCTATTCTTGCTGTTTTAATAGCTTTCTGATATCTGGAAATCTGAAATCTAAAGCTTCCCCTGCTTCCATTTACACTCAGCTTCTCTACACCCTCTTCTTAGGGCTCTAAGCGTTTTGTTAAGCCAAGGCTGTCAGCTTAAGCTTTGTTACTTTAAGCAGCCCGGCGTTAAGTATGATGGATCAGGAGGTGTTCAAACGGGAGGTGAGGTCCTGAGTACCATGATGGGCTGGAGAGTTCTCAGCTGTGCAGCCTCTATGAAAGCAGCGGGGAACATAGTACCAGTGAAAGGGTTAACAGCAGAAAGACTGTAACAGCAGAAACTAGGAAAGACAGTTATAGACTGGACAACAGGGAAGGAAATTTCTAAGTCAATAAAGCTATGATCTGAGAGACAGGGATCTACTATTTCCATGTTTTGAATCTGACTGAGGGTGACAGTACCAGGTCCTGAGCGTGAACTTGTTCATGAGTTCAGAGGGGGAGAACTAAAGCTATTATGCTGGGTCAGTTTAGTTGATTCAGTCATATTTATAAATCTGCTAACAAGAGGTTTGGAAGGACAACAAATATGAATATTGAAATCAAGAATTAGGATTCTGGGACTATAAAATCTTGGCACGATCAGCCACAGGAAACTGTAAATGAATGCAATGAAGTGCTTATTTGAATTAGGTGGGTGGTATATGAAAGGCAACTGTACAGGATTAACAGATTCCACTGTAATTGGCTGTACTTTAAAACGGCAAAAACAGCCTTAAGTCAGATGGCAATAAGTAACCTGCTTCTTAAAAACCGCTGCCAGCCCCTGCCACACCCAGAGAGACTAGGGGTGTTAAACAGAGACATTGTCTGCTGGGCACAGTTCAACAAGTGGGTCTGAATAACCAGGTCTTAGGCAGGTCTCAGTTACCAGTAGAAAGTCTAAAGTGCATTAGTTGAGAAAGTCATGCTGGATAAAAGTCTAATTGGACAAAGACCTATCACTTATTAACATCAGCTTGAGCAGATTAATACGATCAGTATGTACAGTACCTTTTATAGATGAGGGTGGAGGTATCAACAATCAGACCTGCCCCGGTGAATCGAGATCTTCACCAGGAGCCAATGGGAGAGTGTCTGTGGGCCGGTGATGGGCGACACAGGTCATTGAGAGGAGTATTTCACCTCCAGGTGGTAGCGAGAGACTGAGGGACGCCGCCTGAGCTAGACATCATGCAGGCAAGAAAACAGGGGGTGTCCCAAATGATAGTGAAGCGTGAGCATGCCTGCTTCACCTGTCAGCTCATTTCTCCATTGTCAGTATCCCCGGATATGATGTGTACCTGGATAGCAGAGGAGGATCGAAGAACACATTCCTTGATTTCCCTGCACAGGAATGAATTAAGGCATCACAGATATTCACTAGTGTTTGCTTATTGCTGGGAACAACAGTTTGAGTATGTTGGACACATACTGATATCAGGAAGGACGAGCAGGTGAAATGGCAGGTTATGATGATCTTGTTAATTCAAAGATCATGTTTTTAAAAAATTAGTTTTGGAAGACCAGGCACACCTTCTCACATACTGGCTGTCTACGAACAAGGGTAACAATCTTCAGTGTGCCACTGGTGGGTGTAGCCCTGTTGAAAACATCACAACCATCTGCTCAGGAGATGGCCAGCGATGAGCTGAAGCAGCTGAGGAACACCATGACCCAGGCGGCCATCCGAGAGCATCAGATGGCCAAGACTGGGGGCACCACCACTGACCTGCTACAGTGCGGCAAATGCAAGAAGAAGAACTGCACATACAACCAGGTGGGGGCTTTTAACTGAGGCCGACTGGGCTTTCACTGAGCCTGCAGAGTCTAAGGAGGCCTGATGACACTTACGATTTCCCCTACACCAGCAGTCAGTCATTTAGTCTTATGTTACTTCTATATTTGTCAGATGCTTTTAATGTGATGTACAATTGAGGATGCGGGGTCAGCCAGTCCCCGGAGCAGTTGGGGTTAAGGGCCTTTCTCAAGGGCCCAATGGTGACATCACTCTGCCACCCTGGAGATTTGAACCAACAGCCTTTTAATCACATGGATAGAATCCTAACTTGCAGAGCCACATGGTTATTTTATTCAGTTAACTTTGGTTTTTGTTACATGTTATTAGTATTACCCTTACCAACACCTCCAACTTTACGTAATCTCTAAGTTTATCAGTGAATGAGCACTTACTGTCTAGCTTAACTGTTATGGAGGTGTTGATTGTTTAAAGGTACCCAGTGCGTTGTCTCCCATCCTTGGAGGGGGATGTCACCACTCAGCCTGTGCTCCTCTCTGTACCTGTACAGGTGCAGACTCGCAGTGCTGATGAGCCAATGACTACATTTGTGCTGTGCAACGAGTGTGGGAACCGTTGGAAGGTAAGGTCACCTTCAGGGCTTATTACAGCTTAGGACCCAAGTAGATTTTGTCACAATGTAGCTTGTGTTTCTTTTTGAGCTACACACAAAATTGGCAGCTTTCTGTTAGGGATGGCTCATTGTGCTTTGCTTCGGAGTTATCGTTTATACTTGTGATATCAACATAGGTTCAATTTTATGTTTCGTTCATTTAATGTTGTGCATTTCTCCCCCCCCCCCAGTTTTGCTAATGAGAAACCAACAGGATGAAAATCAAGCCTTCAGTCGGATCACAGAAATAATAATCACTGGACATTTGTTTCTATCGGGGATAGCAAAAATGTAGTATACAGCATGATTTTACAAGATGTAGTTAATCATAATTTGATTTATACCTGGCTATGAAAGATTTCAATGGTCACTGCATGTAGTTTACTGGTTAATACCTTTCAATTCCATTTCTGGAGTATTTTTGGTAATATTTTTAGTCCAATCATTGTAAAGTTGAGTGAATTGATATGTTACTGCAAATGTTGAAGGAAAAACACTTTTCATATCATTGTAAATGTCATTATCCTAAAAGTTATTTGTTTAACTTGAATGTCCAAATCAACAAAGTGGATATAAAAAGAAAAAACGTTCAAATATTATGCCTTCAACGATCACATTTTACCAAAGGGTTCGGAAAGACCTGGTTTGGCTTCACGTGCACTTAGCCATTGTGATGGACGGCTGCCGCATTGTGAGCAGACTGCGAGAGAGATGCCTTAACGGGGGGGATCATAATCAGACCAGAAATGTATAAAAATTTTGTATAAAACTGAAACAAATAAAGACAATTTTATTTAAAGTAGTTTGTCCAGATGTTTTCATAACAGTGCAGCAGAAACAAGATTCTGTGCTTGGAATTCACAGCTGTGGCCTTTACATTTTAGACATAACTTCAGACACAGTTTATAGAGAAACCAGGGTCCTTTGGCTCAATGCATGTAGCACGATGTTCTCTACCCAACATCTGTCACCATGTGTTGGCAGAGGGCTCAGAAGTCCTCCCTTCTATCAATTTTCTTTACCCACTTATCCAGTAGAGGGTCACGGTGAGCTTGGGGCTCTTCCGAGGAAGCATGGGAACGAGTTACTGGTCCACCGCTGGCCACATGCTTACACCTTAAGCAGAATTCACCTACATAGCCACATGTTTTTGGGTAATGGGAGGCAGAAGTGTGACTTACTCTTTGTACTCAACCGCTTGGTTGGAGCAAAATCTTGGTCTGGATTTCTACTCTCTCGACCTGAAATGTCCACCTTAGTCCAAACCCCACCCCCTAACTGTGTGAGGGTCCAGTACAAACCACTGGGCCTCCATGCCTTCTAGTGCATGTTCTTCCATACTCATTCTATGATGCTTTCAGTTTAACTTTGTGCTAAATCCTTTGGAGAACTTATAGCATATTTAATAAAAATAAAAAAAAACCCACACTGTATGTTTTCTCTAATGATTCAACAGTATATCTGCACACTGCTCAAACAGCATATTTGCTCTTTTTAGATGTTTTTTTTGTGAACCATGTTTACTTAATATCATCCTCAATAATAACAGCCTCAACCTGGTCCTTGGGGACTCCCGGAGGGTCCATGTTTTTGCTCCCTTCCAGCTCTCTGCCAGACAGTCCATGTTTTTGCTCCCTTCCAGCTCTCTGCCAGACAGTCCATGTTTTTGCTCCCTTCCACCTCTCTGCCAAACAGTCCACATTTTCGCAAAAACGTGAACCTTTGGGAGTCTCCGAGGACCAGGTTGAAAAACACTGGCCTAGACACATGTATCATATTCAATTATTAGATAATTCGGGGAAAGTGAAATATGAACTATGCTCTAACCTGCTAATGTGCATGTAAACTGTATGTGACGGTTTCACAGTCACCACCCAAATGCCCAGCTGAAGTACAGATCACTGTGAAACTTGATATAGTTGTGAATGATACTCCATCCACTATTTTTGCTAAAAATATTTAGGCAGTAAAGTTGTTTTAATATCACAATTGGTAGCACCTTTGAAATTACAATGTCAAAAAATATACATCTTAAGTAATCTATAGCGCGTGCGTGTCTGTGCGGGTACTGGTACACAGCATATTCTAGCAGGAATTTCAGCTCCTTTATTTCATGGTATGGACCATGCTGTTAGAAACACAGAGTTCTCATGCAGTCTGTTATTTTCCAGTCAGTCTAAGATGCCAGCAACAAGCACGACAAGTCAAACAATGTGTTCAAAAAAGCAGCCAGTCGTCCACAAAACCCAGACATGGCATTCCAGAACTAGAATGTTACATTCCTTTCTCGTACAGAGCAATTCCAAATAACAACCAAAACTCCTGATAGGGTGTCCCAGCATTTATAAGGACCTCATACATTTACACCACAAAAAAATAATTCAGACAAAAGCTTCTTTATATCCACATTACAAAATCAACAGCATTTCTATCACACCTTTCTGTCGAGGTCCCCTACTGAAGCCACTTTCACAATGAACAATTGTGAACAATTTTTCACAAAGAAAAATTACAGCAATGAAGACCCACCAAGAGGTACAATGGTGGGAGGGAACCCTCAAAGCAACCTTCCACACAAAATCAATCACTGGGCAAGTATTAAACATCGTGCAGTGACTTAAGACACTTGGGACACAGATGGCTTTAAAATGAACTGTTGGAATACCACAGGTCAGAGATATGGGAGACTCATCTCAGAGTCATCTCTGTTATTCTTGGTACATCTGATTCCATTTGCCTCTTGCACAAATGTGAACTCACAGTTCTGCCAAGCCCGGGCACATGGGTCATTTTCCAGCATCCTCTCCAAAGACATCCTTGTAAAGTGCTGTACCAGCTGCATGTTCTTTGTATGCTAACTAACTGAATTAAACCTCTTTCAGATAGCCTTCTATGAAGGCTTTGAAAACTACTTTCAGATCTGAAGTCTGGCAGACTTATCCTAATACAAAAGGATCAAGGGTAAATAAACCCTTAATTTGTACAGATTTCTCCTGCAGTGTTCTCACTAAGAAGACCTTTGCCTGAACGAGTACCAGTGGCAGTGTCATCTGCACCAAGTAAAGGCTGGTCTACCAGCTGGCTGTCAGGGATTGCAACACACTTTTAACCCCTAGGTGTTGGAAGTTGGACTTATACTGTAGGTCCCAGGCTTTGCAGCAGGGACTGGTAGAGTAAGGAGTTAAGGAACCTGGGGTAGGAGTCACGGTGCATTAGGGCATAAATCTGAGCCTGGGCGTCATCAAAGATGTGAACCGTAGGTGCCGCCATGTTACCGTTGATGGTCTCCCGCACTGTGGCATCGATGCTGACCTGTGGATCAATGCAGCGACATTTCCAATGATTCTAAATGTCATTAAGTTCTTTGATTACCAAATGGTCAACTGTGCTACGTTCTGCTCCCGTTAAAAGCCATTATGGTGATGCCATCCTGTTTTTGTCATAGATCAGTGATTATGACATCAAATACAGAACTTCCATGCTGTTTATACACAACTGAGCAACCATATTGATGAATAATGAAGCATATTTTTCCCTACTTCTCTTGTCACCCAAGATAACGACTGAAATATAAAAGGGATAAAACAGTGAAATGCAAATGTGGTGGTTCAGAAATCCAGAGGTTGCACTTCACCTCCTTGGGTGAGAGGATCGAGATGTAGTCCAGGTAGATCTGCTTAGCCCTCTCTCCAATGGCTGTCCGCCGGGTCTCAGTCTTCAGGCTCTCACATGCTTGCCAGAAGAGCATGTTCTCGTCACTGTGCTCGGAGCAAAGGAATTCCATGAAGACACGGCGGCCTGCAGGACTCTCCATGAGTGCGGTGAAGGACATGGCCCAGGAGGAGACCTCAGTCAAGCTCAGTCTGCCACTGTTGCAAACACAAATAGTCACCGGCTTAGTCCAGCAACCTAAAAAGGATTGTACTCTTTAAACTAGCATTGAGAATTGCTGCCTTTAGGGCTGCGAGTTCAAATGTGACACCCAGCCCTCTGTAAGCACAATCCAATTACAAGTGGGTCAAGTGAAAATGTCAAGTAAAAATCCAGACCAGGATCTTATTTCAGCCAACCAATGTCCCAATTTCACCTGAAATGTCTACCTCTGGAAAATGTTCATATAATCACACCAATGGGACATGCTCACCGATATTAGCAACCCCGACTGATTACATGGTTATTGTAAATGGGAGGATAAATCATATTCATAGGAGCGGGTCTACACTCACCTAAAGGATTATTAGGAACACCTGTTCAATTTCTAATTAATGCAATTATCTAATCAGCCAATCACATGGCAGTTGCTTCAATGCATTTACGGGTGTGGTCCTGGTCAAGACAATCTCCTGAACTCCAAACTGAATGTTAGAATGGGAAAGAAAGATGATTTAAGCAATTTTGAGCGTGGCATGGTTGTTGGTGCCAGACGGGCCGGTCTGAGTAT
>JAABNY020000136.1:26110915-26122747 GCA_015164015.2 Brevimyrus niger
ATGTCCAGGCCTTTTCGCATTGCTGAGATCACCAATGCTTTCTTTATTTCTCAGGATGTACCAAACTGTGGATTTTGCTGCTCCTAATTCTCGAATAGTTTTTTTTTTCTGTTTCCGCAGCCTCAGGATGGCCTGTTTCAACTGAATATTGAGTTCATTTGACCGCACGTTGTATGCTCACACCTCAATTTTCCAAATACAAACAAGACACCTCAAGTCAACTCCAGGTGTTTTATCTGCTTAATTGATAATGAAAGAACGAAGGAATTGCCCACACCTGTCCATAAAATAGCTTTTAAGTAAATTGTCCAAAACGAGCTGAAACTCCTAAATCCTTCGTCCAATTTGAATGTGGAAACTGCACTTTATGTCCATGTCCATTGTATACCTTCAATTGGAATATATTTCAGTAAACAGATATAATAGTAAAACTTGTGTCAGTGTCCAAATATTTATGGTTCTGACTGAATATAAATAAATAAAAATTTGCAGAGAGCTCAGGTGTTACCCTGCAGATAAGGAATATTTCTTCTCATCTGTTTCCACAAAGGATGTGTTCCCTGGCCAAACAGCAAGGGAAGTAACACTTAGACTGATGAATCCATCCTCGACAAGCTTCAGAAGTCATATCGCGACATGCTGCTTGCATCAACCCATCTTCCTCCCACCTACAACTGAAAGAAAAGGATGGTGGAAGCAAGATCATTTGAATGTTGAAACATTTAAGACGACCCCTGAATTGTGGAATCTGATGTTTTCAATATGATGTGCAGGTACTGTAGCCTGTGGGACTGTGATGTTTCAGTGTGGGTGGGAATAACATATCATACATTCCATTAAAGAACTGGATAAGGAGCAAAATATTTCATGGGCCAATCCTGACATGGACACCTATCGTACATAGTGCTACCCCCTTTGGTCAAGGATGTCCGCTGTTGCTTTTTGTCTGATGATGTTCCGGCCTCTGTGAATACTTTTGGTCAAACGAAGCCTGCATCACGATTCAACATTCACGATATAAGAATTTTATTTGTTACATGCATGAATGTACTGGTACACCAGCAGTGATATGGAGCTACTGCTACTCCAGACTGTGCAATAGGTAGGACAGCAGATGGTACAAGTTAAAAGAAGTAGTAAAGCAGAAAAATACAGAAAAGGTACATAAAAGTAAAGATACAAAATTACTTTCTCTAAAAGAAATGACTGTGTTATTGTAGACTACATGGGAAATGACACAGTGAAATTACAGAGTGCTGTAAAGTGACACTCACTTGTAGATTTGCATTCACTACAGCCAGTGACTTTGAGGCATCTGGTAGTTCAATTAGCAATTGATCAATTCCCTAAGTGTTGGATTCAGAACTCAATCACTAAGAGTGCATCTCACATGGCTGGCACAAACCCCATAGTCATGTGATAGTCATAAACTGATTGGCTTCCACCTGGGGGGCACATTATTAATGTGAGGGTGCTATGCACACTCATGCACCCCTGTAAACTCAGGTCTGAATTTTTAATCAAGGCATAGAGATAAAGGGACCTAATACCAACTAATGAATTTCCAACCACAGGGAACTGGGAGAAGGCTATATGTAATTCCACATTTCATGTATGGGTTTCCTGGCTCATACTAAATAATTTCATAAGATAAATTATTGCCTGGTTCTTCTGTTATTGTAAATCTCTTATGTACTTTTCTTTATTGCAAAGAGACATTAACAAACACACAGTCCTGCTGCCTAGGGCAAGTTAAAGAAACAACAACGACAAATATATTCTTGTAATCTGACTGCAATGTCGCAGAATAGCAGAGATAGATGGAAACAATCTCTAAAATGGCCTGGTGAAAGAGATGCTGAGTTCCCCTTTGAAGTTAAATTGACTGCAGGAGCAACAGCTTATATTGTCTATAACTAAGACATATTTGTTAACAAATTTAATCAAAATAAGGTATACAGTTTGTGTTATTATAATAGGGATAATATGCAAATTAAAGCTATACTGCTTTCAGCATTTTTAGGTTTCTATTGAGATGATAAAGGAAAAAGTTTGATTCATTTGTCCTTGCACCATGACTCTAGCATCTATAAATATAAAAATAGTATATTTCGCTATCTGTGGCCTTTACTTATTTAATGAAATCATCAATGTTCAATTAATATTAGGCTTTAAACAACTGGCATAGCAGGCTACTAATTCTAACACAGAGACTGCAAGGTTAACTTCAGGTTTCACAACAAAGTACAAATCCAAACCCCATTTAGCATCTTCGGTACTTAGATGTCATGTAAAAAGAGCCTGGCTGGATCTTCAGTAGAACTGGGCAGTTATCTTAGCTGTATATAAATGAATGACCTTGGGGTGTAACAAGATATTCAACAAATTCAATTAGGAATGTTACAAGAAATTAAATACAACAAATAATATTAACGTCAGTCATGTCAGGAAGTAAAAATCATTATGAATGTTCATAAATAACTATCTGATTTACTAGTAGGTCTACTCATAGGTCATCCAGTTAACCAGTTGGGAATCTGCTTAGCTAAACATTTATTACGAATATCTGTGTTTACAGTATAGTGAAAGAATTGATTAGTTTTTCGTTTAGTCTAACCACAATATTTGGTGAAAACAGTTTTGTGTTGAAAGTCAATGGTCTTTTTTATATCTGTTGTTAATCATGTGATCTCAAAGGGAGCTTAAACTACTATTTCAGTTCAAATCTTTTAAAACTTTTTTGAAATAGTTGACAGGACCGTATGCAAAGAAGAAAAAAAAGTTACAAAAGTTACAGATACTGCTGTTATAGTGTTTTAAAAGCCCAACCGATCAGCACTGTACTATGAGGAAAGAATGCCTTATCTTGTTTCAATGCAATAGCTGGGAATAAATTAATTCAATAGGGCTCAACAGCTCAGTGTTCTCTTTTATATACCATGAAAATGGGCCCAGGTTCTGTTGTATTTTGTTGTAGACTCTCAAAACATTTTTTTCCACTTTGAAGAAATATAGGAGATTTTGAACTCAAGGCTAGGGGAATAGAGTACTTCTATTTAGTTAGTATTAAGCATCTTGCTAGTAGTGTAAGAAAAGTAATACTTTCTGACTAAGTTTTGGTTAAGCTATGGAGGTCAGAAATCAGGCCAAATATTGCTTTCATTGGGCAGGGGTGGATAGGTTGATCTGAAGCAGATTTACATCAATCACATGTCTGCACCATGGGCATCAACACCATGGAATAAGTTCAATACTATACAATGTACACAAAACAATCTTGCACTGGATTAATCCCAGCCTTACACACTGAAGCATTATACACTCAAAAAAAACAATAAAAATTGTCTGAAATGTTGTTGCCCAAATCATCTATGATCATCTTTAATTGGTAAGAGAAAGGAATGACAAAATTGTAAAAGTTGTCTTTAGATAACTCTTATAATGCCTTTAAATTGGAGTCCAGGGGGGACAAGATCATATCAGGTGGCCTAAGGAAAGACTGGAAACTGGGGGTGACGTTCCACGACAAAACTCACCAATTTGGAGATAACAAAAAAAATATTCCGTGGGAATGGAGAATGAAATGATGAGAAAATCCCATACAGATACAAAACATCAAGCTCTTCGTTGTCCATGTTCTCCCAGATTGAAATGGCCGAAGGCATTCTGGATGGTCTAAAGGCAAGATTGGAGTGTACTGGGGACTTAACGGAGATGGAGTGCTGGCAGAAATGTCACCTTATTTGTGCACATATTTCTAGTGTGGTTTTCACAATTACATTTTCTGCATATCCAGTGTAAGGCGAAGAGAGAGAGGCATAATGTGATGGCAGATACTCGAAGACCCAGGAACAGTATGCGGGGGATTTAATTAGACTGGCAAACAGAAAGCCAATTCCGCAAGCAGGAATCATAGTTAGGGGGCACAGAAGTGACGCGATGAGGTCGATAGCTGGGGTGATCAGTCCTACAAGTGCATGAGAAAATGAAGGCAAAGACACGGAGGGCAGCTGGGTAGAGGAATCGTGGAGCAGCTAGGGAGGAATGGACGAAGTCAAGAAGTGAAGGCAAGACGCATGGCACTGAAAAAGCCATCAGTATGCAGCTTAGTAACTAACAACACCACACACTGAGGAATGGGGCAGACCAGCTTAAATAACCAAGGCACAGGTGTGGTAAGTAACAAAGTAGCTTATTAACTCCCTGCTGTATGAGTCATGCCACTTTACTCAGAGTTGCTAATAAAGAGGATGTGGACGAGGTAGATTCAGTGGAAAGTCACACGGGCCATGCCATCTGCTATTGGGTCCTCATAAAACCAGTGCAGAGCAGAATGTAAGAATGACACTGAAAATTAGACAGGGCTAAACAAGCTAAAGCTTTTGGTAGCTGCAAAACACTCTTCCGAATTCAATAGGTTGACCATTCCATATAAATGAGGAATTGGCTCTATTAAAATAGATTTAGGGATAAATATGGGGGCACTATGGAATATGTGAATTTTGGAAGTACATTCACCTAAATTGATTCTATTTGCAATGAGCAGTGGAAGTGAAGCCTAGCGGTTTAAATTTTTTGCTCTGTTTGTACCAGAATTTTCAGGCAATCGGAGGGTAAATTATTCGGTCATACAAACATCAAAATATGCAATTTATGAGTAAATATAAAAGGGGAAGGGGCCAAATGAAAAGTGACAAGCTGCAGTGTTAAAAGAGAATATTTTGGGGGTTTTTTTTAAGGAGAGGAAGCACACAACGAAGCGACAGTAAATCAGTCATTTGAAGACTTAAAAGTAAAGTGAAAATAGCAAGGAAGAAGAAGACGGAGAAGGACAGACTTTTCTCCAATATTAAGGACATGGGGTGAGGATTTCCAGTGGTCAGAAATACAAAGGAGCAGGTCATCTGCAAATAAAGAGACCCTGAATTCCCTCAAACCCCTGATGGTGACTGATAGCTTTGGCAGAGAGTAAGGGTCAGTGGCCCTGGCAATGAGCAGAGGTGACAGGGGGCAACCCTAGAAAGTATCCGGAGGAGGTCTAATTTGTGAGCAGTGATGTAAGCGTGAGCGTGTATAATAATTCCAGCCAGGATATAAAGCCCTTGGCAAAACCTCAAGACTGCAACACTCCACCCTATCAAAGGCCTTTTCAGCACCCAGTGACACCTGTATCTCAGACACTGAAGGCAGGGAGGTGATATAAAAAACTGACCAGACATCAAAATGAAAAACATGTTTTTAATATTGGTCAGAAAAAAAAATCACTTTCTCTAAGCGACAGGCAAGGATTTTAACATCAACATTCGGTAGAGAAACTGGGCAAAAGGAGCAACAGCATATTTATTCTTGTTAAGGAAGGAAATTGAAAGTTGGGCCGACTTGTATGACTCATTGTACATGTTCAAAAGTTAAGGCACAAGCGTTTAGAATTTCAGATAAAAAAAATAAAAAATCACATGGAAAACCATCAGGACCAGGGCTCTTTTTGCTGTGCAGAGCAGAGATAGTGCCATCTTGAGCGACAGAGGGCTGTAACTCCAGCAGAACAGCACAAACACTGCGTATAGAGAAATGTTGAACCCATGCACTGTCCCTCAGGAGTGTACAATGTTTGATTAAAGGATCTAAAAACAATATGAATTTCTTGATGGTCATGAGTAAGTCCATCATGGGATCTGAATCTGATATTAAGATTGAGATTGACTGGGATGGATAAGCTTGATATGGGATGCTGAAGACTGCCTCAACTGGTGTGAGCAAAGCTAACCTGCTTTTTCTGTCATATTCACAATGGCCGTGAGCAGCATTCTTCAGCATCAATTAAATTGTGCTTTAAGAAGCAGGTGCTCTCTCAATAGAGTAGGAGAGGGTGCATTCGTCTATTGACTGTCCAGCTGAAGGATGCCAATCGTCAGACCTGCTAGAACCTGTGTGGGCTGTTTCCTCTGGGACGATGAAAAAGCTATTATCTGTCCGCTTATATACCTTTGAAAGATTCCCAGAGCATGCCATGAGTAATTCCTGTGGTGCAGTTAACACTGAAAAAAATGTCAAGCTGTTGGGGAATAAACTAAATCAAATCTGGAATGGAAAGCGATTGAGAATTTAACCTCCTATGAGATTGGGTTATGAGCTACCACCAAGCACAGTGTGAATGGGGATGGGACTGAATTGTATTATAAGTGCAGTCCTGAATGGCTGGGAAACAACTGGGTAATGCATCTTCATAATGCATTCATTATATGCATTCATAGAACATTCAGTGCACCTTCATAATACACTTATGATTGATTCATAAAACAGTCATAAGAAGCATGTTAAGTATAACTTAACACACCTTAATAGCTTTAATATACATTAATAACAAACATTATACGATAATAAACATTATTGTAGTATAATGTTTGTCATTAATGTATATTAAAGCTGTTTAGGTACGTTTGGATGCTAAGGTATATCTACATGCTGCTTATAAATATTCTATTAATGCATCATGAATGCATTGTGAAGGTGCATCAAATGTTCTGTGAAGCCATTATAAAGGCATTATGAGGGTGCAGTTAATGTAAAGCATTACCAAAAATTTTATCTAAAAAACAGACACGCAAAAAAAGAGTAGCAAGCCCTGCTTTTTAGGAAATTTCACAAATCTGTAGTAGTATAATTATTGAGAATGGAGTTTGGTGCTTGAGAAGACTTGGGTGGTGTTACCACTCTCGGTGACGACCTGTCCAAATTTAGGTCTAGGCAGAGTTTGAAATCACCACCAATTATCAGACCTAAGTCAGGCTTAGGCAAAAAAGGATAAAAATTTTGAAAAAACATTATTATTCTCATAATCAGCTGCAAAAACATTGGCCAGTACAACTGGGATGTCGAAGAGAATTAGTGTCACTCTTAGGTACCTACCATGACAGTCAGCAAGTACATCTCAGGGGGTAAAAGGATAGTTTTATGCATAGGAATCAACTCCCCTACCCTAGTATTAAAAGTATTAAATAAATAATTAAAATATTGAGATACCCATCTCCTCTGTCGTTTAGGGTAGTCAGATACATTCAAATGTGTTTGAAACAATGTGCTTGAGCATGTAAATCATCAAGATGAGACAGCACATCAGTAGGTTTTAAAGGCCGCCTGACCCCTTTCACAGTCCAGCTAATAAGACTGGCGGTTACACCAGCTATTCCAGACACAGATAAGAGAAAAGTTGTAAGACAAAGACATGTACCGACAGAGTATAAGCATTAAACACAAGCAATATCAAAATTTCTATTCAAAGAAAAAAATGGCAAAAAAGGTACCACGGAAGTCCATAGCTCCACATACTCTCTGGTGAATCTATTTCATGAGCAAAAACTTTGGCACGTAGTATAATGCAAACTGCGATACAACTGACCCTCTGCTATTTGCATTGTTTGCAGTATGGAGCCACATCAATGTCAAAAGTATAGGGCGTTAAATTACAAGGTGAAAAACATAAACCTGCAAGTAAATATCCTACTCATGAGCACAAATGTGAAACTCGTGAGCACAGAAAGAACTGCTTGCTTGTGTCTTCTTTCCTTCTTGGATGTTTTTTTTTCCTTGTGGATTTGATAGTTTCCCTCACGTGCCATAGGGATTACAATGAGGCACCAAATCGTACAAAAGCCGAGTGAAAATTATAAGAGGAAGCATATGTATATAAGAGATGCTGTGTACATATGTTACACACAGGGACGAGCAGCAATTCAGTAGTATGCGGTTCTGGCTTCACCTAGTCCCTGACCTTTTTTAGAAAACTGTAAAGAAAGAACCAACCATTTAACCACAAAATGGAAATCGGATGGAGATGGGACACTAGCAGACTAAAGACCAGGAGATGAGATTCAAGCTAAAAACAGGAATATCGAATCGGCCACAGCAGAAGACTCAGATGTTAGCAGTCCCTTGAGCAAGACCCTTAACCCCCAGCCCCCCGGGTATCTCAGACTGGCTGACCCTGTGCTGTGACCTCCTATGTATTTGCCTGTGTGTCTCATGGAGAGCAAGATGGGATAGGCAAAAAGAAACCTTCCCCAGGGGTAATAAAGCATCTCTATTCTGTTGTAGAAATGCCATCTATAAACTTCCTTATTATGCAGCTCCTTGTCCCTGTACTTCCAGATTGGGGTCACAGTGCTCATTATCGCTGAAATGGGCCATATCTATGATTCCACGGCTACAGGATTACAAAGTACAATGTCATTTAGGTCTGCACAGACGGCTCAAACAGGCACAATCAAAAATGATACAAAAATGCATAACATTACATAACATAAAATAATACAGCACTATATAATATATTACATAATTAAATTATAACAATTGTGTATGGTGATAAATTACCCAGGGCAGACGTTAATGCGGAAAATGAAAAGTATAAGTATAAATGGAAAAATGACGTCAATGCAGGAGTTTGATTATGCCTTTCTTACATTAATAAGAACACTACAAAAGGCTTTGAAGGTCCCTTGTATAATGCATTTTTTAAAAGGCATTTTTGTTAAAAAAAGTGCAATGCCTGATCTTAAAATCAGATTCAGCATTTTTATATGAATCAGTTTTAATTATATTGAAGGATACAAAGTGGTTAGAAAGTTTTTTTGTGAGTCCTGCTTCACCAGTCAAAAGTACCTATTTGCTGATGAACATGAGGCCGAGCCTAATCAGAAAGGCCTTCCTGAATGTCTACTGAGTGATGCTGTAAACTACCTGAACAGGCACTTAAAATGTAGATGTCAACATGCTATCTAACTGTGCTCCATTGTGTTCATTTATTTTTTCTTAGTTGAGTAGTGAACATCACTACATGCAGGATGCTTTTGTGTGATGAAAAGCATCCAACACTACAGTTCCAATTACTTAAATCGTCACTGAAATTTACATGAAAAATAATATTAGATATTAGGCAAATGAAAACCCATTTCTTCGTAGAACAAGATACCCAGTATCTTTAAATATTATGATAGGTAGGCTGGCTCAATGCTATATAGCTCTGGAAAAAAAAGGAGACCACTGCACGATTTTTTCCTTGCTTTATTGCTGAGTCCTGCTTCTAGGAGCCTGATATGATCTGTCCTAGCAGTGCACTTCCCACCTTCAATTAATGTGTCCCATTACTTTTGAAAGTCAATTGGTATCATTCTCCGGTTCATGAGGCAACTGTTGGATAAGTTGACGGTCACCTCTGCCATTAGAAAGTCGCTTCCTTACTCTGCATGGCTGGTTTTTGGTTGTTCCTATTGTCTCCTGCTTCTTCTTACTCTTGGGTACTGCTGTCTTAAAAATGTGTGTGTGTGTGTGTGTGTGTGTGTGTGTGTGTGTGTGTGTGTGTGTGTGTATGTGTGTGCGTGGAGTGGTCTCTCATTTCTTTTCCACAGCTGCATATTCAAGATGCTCCATATGTAAAAAGTTGGAATCTTATGCTTGAGAAAGTGCTGGCATCAGCATGCATATCATAATCCTCATGAACTTTAAATGTAAAATCATGAACTATACAGTGTATGGTTTCAGTATTATCCTATTAAATTATGGAGCACTCACAACAGAGTCTTCTGATGCCATCTGATGCAGCTTCAAATACTGTACTCAATATGAAAGTGTAATGCTGTGCTTTGGAATGTACGATTGGATGGAGGATTGAGCGTCACTTTCACACAGAAGCAGTTTGTTGAGACTATAACCCAAAAAAGTGCACCAAGGCACCAGAAAAATGGCTGATCCTGCTCTCAAAGCCCAACCTTTCATGCCCATAATAAAGGCATCCAGGTTTATGTGAATGTGTTTGCACGTTCTCCCCACATTAGCTATCTTCCTGTCAATTCAGTTCTATGGAGAATATCCTAATCCCAAGAATGACAACCTTGATCCCTAACCAGCCATAACCTTACCAAGTAACCAAAGAAAATACAAGGCCTTTGCCATTTTTCGTTTTTTGATTACAGACAAAATTTTTAGAAAATTGAACATCAAAACAACAGGTTTTTATCATATAATGATATACCTGCCACCATCACACAGACACACACACACGCACACACACACAGTGCTAGTTCTATTGGTGTGCACTCAGCAGCCACTTTAATGGGGACAGCTAGCCATTCACCATTGTTGTTCTAAATTGCACTTCTTGCACATGTGGTCTTTTTGTTAACTTTAATGAGCTTGAAAATCTGTTTTTTCCCCACAGTGATGCCCCTGACTGGATATTTTTGTTTATCACTCCATTATCTATATACTGTATTCACTGTAATGTGAGAAAATCTCAGTAAGGAGATGCTGGAGTCCCTGCATCTGGCGCCAACAGTCACATCGTGTTCAAAATCACTTAGATCATACAGCCAAATGGTGACTGACCAGCTTGACCCTGCCTGTGTGCTGCATGTATTCAGCTGCGGCCGCATGGCTTATTTGGAGATGCAAGCTGTTTGCATTAACACGCAGGAGTACATGATAAACTGGCAATTGAATGAATATTCATGGCTTTTACCACTGGTCAAGCACATCATTGTATGCAGGGTTGCTCTGTGAAACACTATGTGTTCTGTAGTTGTTTCTGGCTCTGTCTGACGACAAAATCAACAATGGTTCCTCAACTGATGGCCAAAAGTGACGATGATATGCGCCCCTCAACCTTGTCATGTTCTGTCATAGTATCCTGACTATGACAGGCTGAGTCGATTGATCGACAAGGGATCTGATTTATGTGGTGGTCACATATTCAAAGGAAGACCACATTGAAAATAGCTTTGTTACCCTGTGACACTGATATTCTACAATTGAGTGTTCCAGAATATATGGCCCATTTGATATGACCTATGGTTGTTAGTTCTGCTAAAAGCTTTCCAGTTTTGGGGAATGGAGTGCCAGGTAGTCTTCTCTTATGAGAACAGTGGAAGTGTTTGATGTGTCCATTAAAAAAATCAATGTTTTTCTCTCAGTAATTCTCTAAGGGTTCACGGATGAAAAAAAAAATCAAGTTAACTTTCTGAAATGGCCTGACTGAGGATGTAGGGGCCATCTGAATAATGTTAGTGATGAAACAGGGTGAAAGAAACCTTGTTGTCTTAGTCAGTTAGTGTCTAGAAAACGCAAACAAGTGGCTGTGGTCACAGAAGGCTTCATTAAATCTGCAGAGTGGAAACTTTGTCCTTTATGTGTCATCATAAAAGAAGATCTGCAGTCTTTTGCAGATCAGGATTTGCATTCAACTTTCAGGAGGTAGCACATGAGCAGCAGAGACAAATGAATGGCAACAGGTTAAGTAACAGCTTCGTCTTCATGTGAGCAGTAGGCCGGTGTGCTTTTTAACTGGATCTAATTGTGTCAGTGTGATGGCCTGACTGCAGAGGTGTGCAATCTGAGCTAGCAACCAAAAATGATCCCAAGGCCTCCTAACTGGAACTCCGTTCAGGCCTCTTAAATGGGGAACTGTGAGGAGAGGTGAGGGAAGGAGGAAAAGAAATACTAGCTGTGGGTTTTTTCTTGTGCCCAATGTGAGTTCTCTGGATGACTGCCACTGCAGTGATGGGCCCGCAGGGGTGTATTCCTTGTGATTGGGCTTTTTTGTTGTTCCGTAATGAAGTGTATCACACATGGGCCTAAATCCCCTGCTTCTGACTGGTCTGTCTTACCTCTACAGTCAGCTACCCACAGTATCCTTTACAGGTCAAAAGAGGTGCCAAATACACTCACCTAAAGGATTATTAGGAACACCTGTCCAATTTATCAATAATGCAATCATCTAATCAACCAATCACATGGCAGTTGCTTCAATGCATTTAGGGGTGTGGTCCTGGTCAAGACAAT
>JAABNY020000136.1:26123957-26134468 GCA_015164015.2 Brevimyrus niger
TCAGCACCTTGTTGAATCAATGCCACGTAGAATTAAAGCAGTTCTGAAGGCGAAAGGGGGTCAAACACCGTATTAGTGTGGTGTTCCTAATAATCCTTCAGGTGAGTGTATGTGTCGCATGTTCAAAATTAATGCCCACATTTGGTGCATTTTTACCCACGTAGTTAAACATATAATTAAAGTCCTTGGACATTAACTGAGAACATTGACATTATTATTTGTAAGCCAGTATATCTATACCTATATAAAAGACCAGCATGCATCCCACAATTCTGGGGAGATTTGGGGTCGGCCAAATCTGGGCTGGACTTGGGTGGTGCAGCCAGGGTGAAGATGGGCTCTAGAGGCACTGAAGTGGCTAAGACGGGCTCCAGAGAAGCAATAGAGGTGAAGATGGCTACCAGAGGCAAGGTGGCAGTTTGTCCAGAGTCAGGCTCTGGAGACATGACAGCAGCCTCACCTGAGCCAGAGGCTGGTTTCACAGCAGCAGTCTCTCCTGGGCCAGACTCAGGGCTCCAGAGACACCCGGTCTGGTCAGGTGGTAACTATGGGCACAGCCCGCTTCCACTGCTTTTTCTTCTTGTAACTGGAAAATGTGTGGGTGGAGCTGCAGAGAGTTGTGGGGAGTCAGCAGGCGGAGCTGCAGTGAGCTTTGGGGATTCAGTGGGCAGATCTGTGGGCAGCTCCAGGGAAATAGTGGGCAGAGTGCTGGCGAGCTAAAGAGAGCTGGTGGATTGAATGGTTTCATGTTATGGAGAAGCAGCAAACTGGCTTCACAAGCAGCGAACTAGCCCTTGTCATGAATGCGGGGTTTTGGAGGAATCAACTTGGGTAGGCTGTCCTTGATGATCCAGTGAGCCCAGTATGGCATCCATATGAGTGGGGTGACCCACACAATGGCAGAGCTACCAAGGTCCTCCTCTTTTTCAGGTTCCTCTAAGTCACTGTCACTCAGCAGGTCGATGAGTGGGTTGTCAATGAACCATTGCAAAGTGGGGACACAAGGCTGGGACACAGGATGGAGGCTGGGTGTAGGAAAAAACAGTCCTGGTCATTCTAGCATGACCTGAGGAACAAATGTCTTGAGGGCAGGAGTTGTGGCGAAACAAAAAGGGAGCTTATTGAACTCACAGAACCTAGACTGGGAATAAACAAGATCGTGAAGGATCAAAATTGGAGCAGTGGAGGAAGGAAGGGCACAAGCAACATGAGAGTTCAAAGTCAATGACCGGACTGGAGTTGATGAGATAAACCAGGACGAGGGGCAAAAGCCAACAGTCATGGCCCATCAGGGTCACGTGAGGGAGTAGACAGGAGGGTCAGATGTGCAGGACATGATGCAATGACAACAATAATCAGAATCTGTTTGAATACTCTAAATATATTTTCAGTGTATTTTAACACCAATGAAATGATAGGGACATGAATAAATGGAGATGCTATTTGGGGGATTTGCTCAGATGAAAGGACTGGACAGAGGGAACAAAAGTCGGGTGAGCGTCCCATAAAGATGCCATTAGCAGGCAGAGCGGGGGCTATTCTTCTCTCAGATCTGAGTGGCGCGCTCCATCTCCAGTATGTGTCATGCCATGCCGGAGATCGTGGGCAGTAATGGAGACTCAGCATGTGCTTCTACAGGCGCCATGACCTTTATTCTGTCATAAATGTCAGTGAGAACACTCTCCAGAGCTGACTCTTTCACGGAGAGGAGGGAAGGGGAAGAGGGGCTGTGGTTGTAGGAGGTGATGAGGGCGGGTTGGGATGTAGGGAACCTGCCATTGGCTTTCAGAAGGAGACTTGGGGAGAAGCACACCCTGCCTTACCGGTCCCCTGCCAGCTCTGAGCCAAGCGGGTGCAGAGATTCTGCCATTTTTGTTTTCACACTTCCTCTCCCCTGCTTTGTCCTTTCAAACTCCATAAAATCCTGCTATTCTTATAAAGCCTAGTGTCCTCACTACACAAACTCTGACCTATACCTCAAGGTTGGTAGTTGGCAGGGTTTGAATCCAGTAAACAAAATAAAAATTGGGATACGCTGGAAACTGTAAAAAGTACCTCTTGGGGACAATTTCTTGTCACTGGACTCTGACAAACATTTTTATATCTTTTGGGGTACAATAATGTCGTTTGTAGTTTGGGGAACAAAACTGTACCAGGGCTGTACTCTTATTTCTGACATTGCATGTACATTCAGCATATCTAGCTCCTGCTTTTAAACTGTGCTTGTACTGGAATTGTAATTAAATGCAAATGGTACTTAAAGGTAGCTTCAAGCTCTGAGAAGTGATGGTTTTTCTGAAGTGCTGGGCCCTCGTCAGAGTTATCCATCATTCTCCTGCCCACAATCCATCCATCTCTTACACTGCATTTCTTCAGAGATCCTGGAACCTGTAGTAGGAAGCCAAAGGCAAAAGCAATCCGTCACGCAATCATATACACCATGGGTGACTCTGAGACACCAATTTTAAACTGCATATTTTTGAGAGAGAGAGCTAACTGTCCTGAACAAAACACCAAAGGTGGAGGGCCCACAGTGCTAGAAGAAGAAGAAGAAGATTTAGATTTGAAAGCAACAACCAAAAAAAGATGGACAGTTAGTGTTCCAGCGGGCTTATATGTCCTTATACGTGTCTTTGATGGGGAGATCACTTCCACATGAACAGAATGCTGCTGCTTTGGGCTCTGCCAGAAGAAGCAGACTCACTGTATAAACAGCTGAATGGAAAACCATGGCCAGATAGCAGTGCCACAAAGATCACATTAGACATAGACTGTATAACTAAAACATTCAACAAAATGCATTTCTCTGTAGGCCTCTAAAACAGAATTTCTTTATGAAAGCAAACTGTTTTGCTGTTCTTGCCCAGTTGCCTTGCTTGAGGTTGTTATGGGAGCTTTTTGAGATTTATGACCCCATGGGGGACGTGGCCTGGCCAGACCATCTGTTGTAATGTATAAGCCTTAAGCTCAGCCTCTCCACTAAACTATAATGGCATTTAGCTTCCTCGGGTTAATGAATGAAGTCCAACAAAGCTTGACCGCTGTCACTGAACTTGGGAAACAAAATGGTGAGACCTGGGGAGGGGGAGTGGACTTTGGAATGGCAAAGCCAGGTGACCAGCTCCTTCATTCAACTGTTTTCAGTTATTAATGTAAATCAAGAAATATAAATTGAAATAAGTTTTGCAATAATAAATTGAATGATTTATTGAGATATTTAATTATTGATTTATTGGACAACAAATTGACACATAGCAATGAAGATATACTGACGCATTTAATAAAGATAGAAAATCTCCATAGTTTTTGTATTAGTTCATGTTTTCATCCTTTATTCTTGGTCCACCTATTCAAATCTGGCCCTCGATTCCATGTTTTCAATTCTCCCATGTAATTAGTTTAACAATTACTCATTCTGATTGCCCATAGGTTTCATACCTGGCTCACAGGTAATGGAAGCATGGGAAATTAGCAGTACTTGGCCCTTGAGGACTGTGATTTGAATAGCTCTGTTCTAAGTATTCCCTGCTTGTTACTAGTTTGTAATAATGTCTGTTTCATCTAAGTTTCTAGTAGCTCCTATTCCAGGGCTCAGCAATCTTATCCAGAAAGGGCCGTTGTGCGTGGGGGTTCTCACTGCCACTCTCTAATTAGATTATTAATTAAAAGACTGATTGGTTTAAGTCAGGGATATTCAGCTAAAATTTAATGTTACAGAAAAGTTCTTGAAGCAAAGGTCAACATCATAATGTCTAACTATTTATTGTGATTTATATTTAAGTAGCATATTAGTTGTATCACCATTGTATGTAATTAATACCTGACTGTCAAATCAAATTAATTCAGTACACTTTTTGACAATATTTTTTGTCACGTGACAGAGAACTTCGGCCAGCTGGCTGGAGTAGATTTTTAATGCGAGATGTCTGCACACATATATAACAGTTCTTACCTTGTAAATAGTCTGCTTTTGTATTTAACCGTGTAAATACACTTTTGACGTAGCTAATTATACATTTATAATGGTATAATACAGATTTTCTATAAGATATCCTGTGTGAATTTGAAAGCATGAGTATCAAGCCTGATTCTTGAGATTTGGCAACCCTGAAAACTTTTTTTTGTTTGTTTTAATGAAAGTGAATACGAAAGTTCAAACAAGGAGACCTAATGCATGCAAGCGTGTCCAATCACATTGATCCAGGTTTTATATAAAGCGTATGTCTAACCCACTTCTTTGCCGTTACAGCTATTTGGTTCACTGCCTTGATCCGTGTTTTGCTGTCTAGGCTCCTCCCTGTCTGGGTCATGTTTGACTCCGACGTTATGCCTTCTTTTGGGGATTTCGTTTCTCCTTCATTCGCTCTCGGTGAAGGTTTGGGGGCCTCCCCTCCCCTGCAGAGAAGCATGCCACTATCTCAGCTGTCTCCAAGTCGGGACATCCGTCAATGGTCCGACAACTGGTCAGCAACTCCAGAGTTTTGTGGAGGACCCTCCGCCACGGTCCCTTCCACCCTTCCTTCAATCTTGCGTCCTCCAGGGTAAAGACATTAAATTAGTTTCTTTGCTTTTACCTTTGCCTGAGTCCAACAGGTGTGTTGTCAATTGGGTGATGTTTCCTTCTTGCTTAAAGCTTCAGATCCTGGACTCCACTGTAACCTGTCCATCTCCAAATTTGTCATTGCATTCAGCATCTTTAGAGATGTTACTGTATTTGCTCCGTGTTCCTGGATCGGCGTAAGGAACTGGACACTTATTTGAATTTGACTTGTGACTTGAATTTGTGATATCGGGGCTCTCTATTTTATGATTATCACAAATAGTTTTCAGCTAAAGCAGCTTTGTTTATTCAACTGTTGAACACCCATATTGACTGGTCGTGCCTGGACTCCGACCTTTTTGTCCAACATAAAGCCCTCCTGTGTTCGCTTTGTCATAGTCAGGGTCATTCGACCATTGCCCAAAATCTGCCCTCACCTCTGCAACTGTTGCCACGAGTCCTGGTCTTCTCCGACCCACGACAATCCCTTCATCCACCTCAGCCGCAACATTTGCCACCGGCAAGAAAGGTTGTGAGGTCGTTTATTTCAAGGACATGCCTATATGTAATAATTTTAATGAAGGAGTGTGTAAACAGGGTAACTGTCATTTTTTGCATGTTTGTAGTTTGTGCCAGGACCCTCATCCAAAAATGGTCTGCCCTCATCACCCATCGCATTTCCGTCTTTCACAGGGAGGGAAGAGCAATTCAAATTCAAAGACCTTCTGAAACGTCATCCTTCTACTCTAGTCCATGTCTGAGCTCTTTCCTCTGCTCTTTCCTCTCACCCTGATTGTGTTTTTGTGGATTATTTACTTACTGGTTTAACTCAAGGTTTTAAAGTGGGCGTTATTGCAGATCTGTCCAAAATCTTCGTTGCTTGAAATCTTCAGTCTGCCATGCAAGATCCTAAAACAGTTTCCTTTTTTCATGATAGAGAAGTTAATAAAGGTTATTTGATCGGCCCCATCTTTTCTCCCCCTTTTTCTATTTTTCATATCAGCCCTATTGGTGTGGCCACTCTGAAATACTTGGGAAAGAAGCGCTTGATTTTTGACATGTCTAGCCCTCGCTCCAGTTCATGCGCAAGTGTTATTAGCCTCATTCCTCTTCTCCCCATTTCGATTTATTATGCTTCGGTTGAGGACGCAATAAACTTGTTAGCGGGTAAAGGCTCTTCGCTCGCTAAAGTCGATATTTCTGATACCTTTAAAATAATTCGAATTCATCCTTCCCAATGGCCCTTGTTTAGTGTTTAGTGCTGTTGTTTACTGGCAGTAAACCAATTGCAGTCAGGCTCGTTTCCGGTCGGAGCAGTCCGTCTATATTTAATTGTCTGGCTTCCACCTTATCCTGGATATTGCTGAAGAAATCACGGATCAATTTTTTCCTGCACCTACTCGATGATTTTCTCGTGATTGGTCCACCTTCCTCACAACCCGGCACCTCGCTGTCCAAATTAAAAATTACATTTTCAGAATTAGGCATCTCCTTATCGGAGGAGAAAACCATCGGTCCGCTCACTTCCCTGGATTTTTTGGGTATTGTGTTAGACAGCAATGTAATGAAAGCTTATCTACCGATGGACAAATTGAAACACATTCGCAAAATCTGCCGCTCGTTCATGCATTCGTCCTCAGTCTCCAAAAGCGAATTGCTTTCTCTTTTGGGGCACGTAAACTTCGCCATGCATATTATCCCACAGTGTCGCTCATTTATATCGCGTCTACTCAATCTGTCTAAATCGGTTTCCGAGTTGCATAACATGCTTATTTTAGATGACGGCTTTCTGACCTTAAATTCTGGATTGTGTTTCTCGATCATTGGAATGGCATTTAGGTTTTTTTTACAACAGATACATCCCACTCTCCATGTTTCTACACAGAGGCCACACCATCTGTCAGTTTCGGCTGATATTATCGAGGCGCTTGGTTCACTTGCGTTGCGTTGGTCAGCAGATTTTGTTGCTTTATATCCCATGCCAGCGTCCTCGGCCATCCATGTCCTGCATCCTACTTTAGTCACTTGTGGTATGTAAAAGAATTGTCCCGTAGAAGTATAAAAGTGTTCTGTGATAATGAACCTATTGTTTCTATAATTAATACGGTTGCTCCAAAGTCATCTCCTTTATGCCCCTTGTACGGCTTTCTCTCTCATATCTTTATTCTTATGGCCAAATACATTCCAGGTTTTAAGAATCAAACAGCTGACTCCCTGTCATGTTTCTGCTTTCAGGAATTCCACTGGTTGTGCCCAGGCGCCTACACTCTTCCAGATCAATGCCCTGCTCATTCGGATATTAAGTTAAACCCACAATTCATGCACCTACTTAATTCAACCACAAAGTACATTAGATTAGGTCTCTCTGCTTCTAACTTAAAATCTTATGACTCCGTCTGGAGAGCTTTCACTTCTTTCTGCCGGACCTTTGACCTACCTGTATTCCCTCTTTCCCCATCTGTTGTTTGCACTTTTTTTACTTACTCTTTTGAGCACCAACACCTTAGTCTGGTGTCGATTCACAGTTTGGTGGTAGGTACAGTATTCAATTCCACGCCAGATGTACTAACCCTTTCGTACCCAGTCTTTTTTCTAATCCCTCTGTTCGTCTCTTATTCAGAGGCTTTAACCCAAGTATGTCATCGATGACATAGCATACTTTTTGCGTCTATTTCAGGTTATATCTCGATGAAATCTTAATGTAGAATCATTAAAAAATGCTGGCTAAATCCGTAATCTGTCTTCTTTTTAAAAAGTCCATTAAAGTTTTAAATTAGTAGGAAGTATTAAAGTTTTTAAAATTGGGTTTTATCGGCAAAAAAGTAAACCATGTCACCTTACTTTGTTTTACCTGCATTGGGGGCGTGTAGTATTGCTCTCACCCGAAGATCACTATTCACAATATAAATAGCTGCATTAGCGTGTATTCAGATCGCATTCGCATGGTAATTTGATTAACAGCGCAATGGTGAAACGCCATCCAGATACGTCCCCATCAGCACCATAAAAGAGGGGTAGGGACGTGGCCAGGTGACAATGGCTCATTCATACACATGAAAGTTGCTACATATTCAATGAAAGAAGCCAGAAATAGTTACATGAGTTAGGTTTTTCTTATTTATTTATCCAAATGAATGTTGCAACTACACCATTTAGTCATCTTCATGTAGCCAAGACTTTGGTCATCAGATATCTGGGATCAAAACAAACTGCCATCATTGCTTACTATGTACTTTTATAATGTTTCTGCAAGTATTCCAAACTGCACTTTGCAATGTCTGTACTTTGATGTCAAATTACAAACTTAACAAAAATCTGACATATTTACAATATACATTAAAATAAAGATGAGTGTAATGGAAAAACAAGTATATCAAAAATAATTAATTTGCCACGAATTAAGTTTATGGTATTTGAAGAAATGTATAGTCATGCCCCAGTCACTGAAAGTGTGTTTCCTACCCCTAGGCTCCAGAGGGTTAAGAAATCTTCCGTCGATGAAAGACTTCCCTTCACTTTGGGTATTTTAAAATCAATGATCACTGTTCTCCGTCATGGATGTTTTTCTCTCTTCACTGACACCCTGCTGGAAGCTGCTTTTCTTCTTGCTTTTTACGCTCTTATAGAGCCTAGGGAATTCACCTACATCAAATCTCTCCCTAATCGGACCCTTCGCATCTCCGATATTTCTTTTTCAGCCTCATTCTTTTCTATCTTTCAAAGAAGTACCAAATAAAATTCAGGTGGTGCTGGGTCTACGCTCTACATTGCACGCAACAGTACTTTGTATTGTCCCTTTGACTCCATGATAAAATATCTTCATCTAAGGCCTCGTTTAACTCCCTCAGACTCACTCTTCCTAACTCCTAACGCCACACCCATGTCTTACTCCTAGTTCCTCCTCTGCCTTTGCATCATACGTCCGTGCAGATACCTCCATGATCCTCGAGGCACAGCAAGTCATCGCAATGGTGAAACGCGATCCAGAAACATCTCGATCAACGCCATAAAAGGGGGTGGGGGACGTGGCCCGGTGACAATGGCTCATTCATACACATGAAAGTTGCTACATATTCAATGAAAGGAGTCAGAAATAGTGACGAGTTCAGTTTTTCTTATTTATTTATCCAGCTGAATGTTGCAACTACACCATTTAGTCATCTTTAGGCAGCCAAAACTTTGCTGATCAGATATCTGGGATCAAAACAAACTGCCAGCATTGCATACTATGTACTTTTATAATGTTTCTGCAATTTTTCCAAACCACACTTTACAATGTCTATACTTTGATGTCAAATTACAAACTTAACATAAATCTGACATATTTACAAAGTACAATACGATAAAGATGAGTTTAATGGCAAAACAAATTAATAAGAAATAATTTATTTGCCATGAATTAAGTTTATGATATTGAATGAAATGTGTGACCATGCCCCAGTCAGTGAAAGTGTGTTCTCTAGCCCTAGACTCCAGAGGGTTAAGATTAATTTCCACATTCAATTAGTCAAGATGTCACTATCTAAACATTGTTTTCTGTTTCCTCCCAACAGGCCTCAGCTCAGTGAATTCAAGCGTGGTACCGTGGTAAGATGCCATCTGTGCAAAAAGTCCATTCGTGAAATTTCCTCACTAATAAAAATTCCACGGTCCACTGTTAGTGGTATTATAGCAAAGTGGAAGCAATTGGGAACAACAGCCACAAGGTGGTAGGCCATGTGAAATCACCGAGGAGGGACAACGCATGCTGAGGCCTTGTGTAAAGAGGTTCACTGAATGGGTTTCCATAGTCGAGCAGCTGCATTCAAGCCTTACATCACCAACTACAATGCAAAGTGTCGGATTCAGTGGTGTAAAGCATGCCACTACTGGACTCTAGGGCAGTGGAGACGTGTTCTCTGGAGTAACGAATTCTCTGTCTGGCAATCTGATGGACGAGTCTGGGTTTGGCAGTTGCCAGGAAAACAGTACTTACCTGACTGTATTTTGTATAGTTTGGGGGGGGGGGATTATGGTGTGGGGTTGTCTTTCAGGGGTTGGGCTCGGCCTCTTAGTTCTTAATGTTGCAGCATTCCAAGCCAATTTGGACAATTATATGGTCCCAACTTTGTGGGAACAGATTGGGGATGACCCCTTCCTGTTCCAACATGACTGCACATCAGTGAACAAAGTAAGGTCCATAAGGAGCACATCTGGTGTGGAGGAACTTGACTCACCTGCACAGAACCCTGACCTCAACCCGCTGGAACACCTTTGGGATGAGTTAGAGCGGAGACTGTGAGCCCAGTCTTCACATCCAACATCAGTGCCTGACCTCAGAAATGCTCTCCGGGAAGAATGGTCAAAAATTCTCATAAACCGACTCCTATACCTTGTGGACAGCCTTCCCAGATGAGTTGAAGCTGTTATAGCTGCAAAGGGCAGGCCAACACTAAATAAACCCTATGTATTAGGAATGGGATGTCATTCAATGATTCAAAGCTTTTATTGTCATATATACAGTAGAAAAGTACATTTCTCTGTGCAATGAAATGGAGGCAGCTCTCCTCTGGACTCTATGGTGGTAGCTGCTCGGCAAAGAGCATGTATTCAATGGATGACCGTGTTGAAGACAGAGCTGTAATTGACGAAGAGCATTCTGATGTAGGAGTCTTTGTTTTCCAGGTGGAAGAGGGAATAGTGAAGGGTGGCAGCAATGGCGTCTGATGTGGACCTGTTGGGCCAGTTGGCATGCTGCAAGGGGTCTGATCCCAGAGTGTCTGGGATGTTGCTCTGGATGTGGGCCAGCACCACTCTCTCAAAACACCATACGATGATTGGAGTGAGTGCACCTGGTCTGTAGTTATTCATGCTGCTGGCTGTGCTTTTCTTGGGGAGGGGGACAACGGTTGTGGTTGTAAGGGAACCGTCCACTGGCCCAATGGCGGAGTCCAATTGGACAGCCGAAGGCTTGTAATGCGTGTGGGATCCT
>JAABNY020000136.1:26134568-26145764 GCA_015164015.2 Brevimyrus niger
AGACTGAGACCATTTTAAGGCCTTTGCAGGTGTTTTGAGTTAATTAGCTGATTAGAGTGTGGCACCAGGTGTCTTCAATAGTGAAACTTTCACAATATTCAAATTTTCTGAGATACTGAATTGGGGTTTGAATTTAAGCTGTTTCCAATTGTCCGTATTAGTTTGATGTATTTAAGTCCACGTCAGAGTCTGTTTCACTAGTTCTGTCATTGTATCGTTAGTGCAGTGTTGTGCCTTATCGCCCTTGTTATACCCCTGCGCTCCCCGATTAAATCCTTTTATTTTACCTCGTCCCTGGTTCCATTTGCCTGTTTCCCCGGTCTGTGTACGACGTGATATGACAGAATGACAGATCTCCACAAAGGCACAGCGCAGCAAATTGAGCACCAACGGCTCAGGCTGCTGCAGGAAGTTGTATATTGGCGATCCCAGCCGGAGTCCCTGGAGCTTGCCAATCAGGGCGTGGACCTCTTGCTCCCTTCGTGTCCCCTACATCACATCCTCGGCCCGTTTCCTTGGCCCCTGGGTGGTCCACTGCTGCTCCTGCCTCCCTCTTGCCTGCAGCCCCTCCGGCTGTTTCTTGTCGCCCGCCTGGGCTCTCTCGGGATCCTTTTTGTACCCCATCCGTTCCTGTTTGGCCTCCCTGACTGCTCCTGGTTCCTTCATTCCTCCTGTTTCTGCTCCTCGCATCCTCAGTGTCTCCTGTGTTTACTCCTGGCTCTTTTGTTCCACCTGTCGGTCAAATTTGTCAGATTTTGTCTTGGTTTCTGCCTCTGTGTCTGTTCTATGTTTCTGTCCTGCTTCCAGTGCCCTGTTGATGTTCTTGACTTTTGTTTTTCAGGTTCTGTGTCCCTGGTTCCATCTTCTCCGTCGCCTCCCTTGAGGCATGCCCTGAGTGCGCACCTTTGGGAGGGCGGGTTCTGTCATGCCCTGCTCGTTCAATACTCATGTGTGCCACGTCCCATAATTACCTTGTGTCGATTCCTGATTGTACTCACCTGTTGCTTGTTAAGTTTAACCTGTCTTGTGTATTTAGTGCATGTCTCAGTCAGTATTCCCCAGATCTGTCATTGTAGTGTCTCGTACTTGTTTTGCTCCGTGTGCCTCATATTCAGCGAATAAAACCCATTTACCCATCTGCTTTGCTCTGCTCTGCTCGCCCGTCTTCCTGTTCGCCTGCCTGCTTCAACGTCACAATATATTTCTGTGTAAGGGTTGTTGGGAGTGGCTGATTATTTTCTGTGTGTGAATCGTTTGTCTGTGATTTGTGGCTATTGAGGGAGTGCTGCTCCTGAAGTTCACCCTGGCGTTTCGCATTTATCTCATTATAGCAAAATATACGCAGAATATCTGATCTTAACTATCACTATACTGTCTTTTGTTTTTCTGTCCCCTTCTTCTTTATCCTTCCCTGTTCCCTGTTGTCCTCCCTGTTTACACCTTCACCCTAGACCAGGATGTGACACTGTCCAGAAACTGTCCTGATAATTTTTAAACTAACAAAATAAATATGCTGTAGTCAGATATGAAACTACAGATATCCGGATAATACTAAGAAGGCTGTAGTCTCTCAGCATTCTGCAAAATGCCTTTACAGGGTTGTTTTAGGATCTTCTGATGCTCATGTTTGACATGCAATCTATGTACCACAAACTCTGAATTTCTTTGCTTCTTATGGTGGCTTAAACTTAGCTAGAACCACTTTTGTGTGGAACAGGATGGTGTGTTTAAGTGATGTGTTTATGTGGGGGGCACCTAATTATACAAGCTAGACCTTAGATGATGACTAGGCAGAGTTCCCAGTATGATTGATTATCACTAAATACACTTATAGGTGGATGATTGTTTGAATGACTTGAATCCACTCTGATGATTTAAAGGGTTCTCAAGGCATCTGTGAACCGTATTCCAGAGCTGAGGTTTTAGTTTGATAAAATCATGACCAATAGTCGCCTAAACTTAAAACAAAAAAAGTTTAGGCAACTATTGGTGGGAACTTTGGGAACACAGGAAAACAAATTTAAGAACTACCATTCCTTTTCTGATGCCAGTGAAGAGGGATATGTATATGTTACTTGTCTCAGGATTCAGAACATCAGGGACTGTGTCTAAGTGTCCAGGCCCCATGCTATGCAGTGACTTTCTATTCAGCTCTGATTTCACATAGTTTGAAAAGCACATTCTTGTCCAAGTTGTAGTCACATAAATTCTTAATGCTTTATTGAAATTACTATAAAAATAACAATCTTTTGTACTGCGCATGATATGTCCATATATAATGGACAAAAACGTACAATAAGCTGTTCTCTCATTTTGTATCAACAGTGCAGTCATTTTTCAAAACACCCTGACTTGATACTTTTACATAATTCATTAGTTGTACTTGTCTGAGGATGATAAAATCATTCATTATTCATATAGGCATAGGGCACAAGAGTAGTTATAATAAAGAATGCAGCATTAGGCTGAAAATAATTCAAACTGTTGACAGAAGGGAACAAGAGAACTACTGAAGTATGTAAAATTTCTCTGAGAAATATTGTTGAATATAGAGTGTTTCGTAGGAACTATTAAACTGCATATTGTAAACATTTAATAGTGCACACTGCACAGTAGTAATTCAAATGTAAGATTACTATTCAGGAATTCAGCCAAGCCTTTATTTCAGATTAAATTGATAATGTGTAAGTTTGAGTGCATTATATGGAAACCCACTTACTTGCAGCTGAGCAATGAAAAATGCAGCTTGTACCAGTCAAACATATAATCTTGACCAGGCCACCAGAGAAATCTGGGGGGGGGCAACTTTTCCTCACTCCAAATCACCTATTTCACTAGTTAATGGCCTAAACATTACAGTGTGGCTACATCTCCACATATAGTTCAGCTCCCAGTAAAGTTACTTCTTAAGTTACTGGCCCTGAGACTACTCAGTCTCAGGCTTACCTCACTAGCAAGGTTGCCTGTGTTTTGAATTAGCTTTTTGTGTGTTCTTATCTTTCTGAGAATCAGTTTTGATGGTGCATTCTAGTCAAGTAAAATTAAGTGAACAGAAGTTTGATGTTTGCCTCTGCCTTATGGGAACAGGTTTCTACTGCACAACTGGGTTGCCAGCTTTCAATGAGAGTTGAAAAATGTTCAGGGTCCTTATGACCGCAAGACTGAGCCATAAATATGAACCTAGTAAAGAAGGATCCACTTCATATGGTAGTTGCCTCCCAAGCAGTCTCCCTGACCTAGTGCTCCCTAACTTCAGCCTGATGTCCGGAACTGCATATGTGATCACTATGCTCTCGGACTGTGCTCTCGAGTCTATCACAGTGGTCTAATGACCTTTAAGTCTCAAAGCTTATGTTTAACCATTTATTGGGTAGTCAGTAGACAAGGGTCCAGATCAGTGGTAGGCTAAGTCTTAGAGTAACAAACATTGCTGGCTGAAAGTATATGGAATTGAGAGGATCTTCTTCCGTCCATTATGGTCTGCCTGAGGTGGTCAAGGATTAGCTTGCAAGTAGAGACTTGGGGTCCAGTTGAGCAGAATTTATAAAATGAAGAATTTGTGAATTCTAGTGCAGCTGATATTGTTCTTGACATTAGGCTGCAGCAGAGAGTGTGTATTCCCACACAGTCATTTGAAGCTTCACATGGCAAGCCTATAGACCCTGCATTGAATCAAATCTCTTCAGTTATTGGGGGTCATCATGTGAAAGCTATCTCCATGTAAGTTATTAAGTCATCTTAGGATCCTGTAATCCTAGGTTATCCCTACTTGCAGCATCACAAGCTGCAGTTCTGAAGGACTATATTGTTGGCCTGTTAGGGTCCTACTTGTACGTGGGTCATCAATCCTTCCTTGTCCCCAATTGAAACAATTTACAAGACAATGGCTAACCCCTGGTAAACAGGTGAGTTCCACACCTGCAATTTTAGAATCCTCTCTTGATTTGTTACACATGCCTCCTGAGTGTGAAGACTTGAGTGAACTATTCTATAAATTGGCAATGTCTGCCCTACTGCCTTCCTGTAATAATTCATTCTAGCATTTCATTGTATTCTCTGTCTGCTTTGGAATTTGTGGCTATGAAAGAGTATATGGGATACCCTTGAGAATGGGTTTATGTCCCGGTCAGCTTCACTTGCTGCGGATTGTTTTTTTTTTTTGTAGATAAGGAGGATGGTCACCTTTATCCTTATATGCACGTAAACTACCATAGTCTCAGTAAAATCAGTATTGAGACTCATTATCGATTTCCACTTACATTTTGCTTACAAGAGTGTGTGGAAAGTCACCCTTTTCTAAAGCTTGATCTGCAAAGTGCATACAATCATTCATATACGAGAGGGAGTTGAGTGGATCACAGCTTTTAATGTCCCCAGTGGCCATTAAAAGTATGTAGTGATGCATTTCAGACTAGTGAACACTCTTGCATTTGGCCAATTATGTTCTTTGTGAGATGGTGAATCGATTTGCTTTTGTCTATCTAGATTATATATTGATCTTCACTAACACTTTGCATGGGCACATCCTACATCTTTGTCAGGTTCTCCAGAGGCTCAATAAAAACCATCTCTCTGTCAAGCTTGAGAAGTGTGAATTTCATTTGTCTCAGATCACCTTTGTCAGCTACGTAATTTCTTTGTTGTGTTTCACTGGTCTGAACAAGGCAGTATGATGCACTCTTATACATTTTCCTCATAATAACTGTTACCAGCAGAATCCAACAGTTGAGAATTGAGAGTTGGTATCACCAGCTATAGGGTTACCACCCTTATGTCATTTGGACAGATGATAAACAGTTTACATCAGTAAGGAACATTTTCAGGTGACACTATCCCTCCAACCATGCATCCATAACCATTTATCCTACACAGGACCATGGTGAGGCTGCAGCATATTCCAGGAAGCAGAGTGTCCAAGAAAGAAGACCAACAGTTAATGATGGTTCTTAGTGGTTCATCAATCTCATGTGGAATTCTAGCTGCAGGTTCATGGTTAAGCAAACCAGTTTGAAGCCAAGCTGTACCTGCACAACTGGCATCAATTAAAAATTCCTGTTTTTCAGTAAACTCCTTGTAGTATTGACTGTTTTGCTGTAATGAGTGTTTATTTTGTGGGTTCCCTGCTACAGTGTATGTATGACTTCGGTTCTTTTTGTTATGCATTTCTGGCTCTTCATCTTGTGATTTGGATTAGGTTATTTTCCTGAGTTTGTCTTTGTGATATTCTGCTTGCCTTTGGGCTACAGATAAACATTTGGCTTTCTCGGTTCATCTACTCCTGCCCGACTATCCACAGCTTTTGTTTTGTAAACTTTTGGATTCTGATTCTGGAAATAAAAGATCCTGCCCTTGGACTCATCTCTTATTCCACTATTACATTCAGATAGCTAACAACACTATAGAAGCTGCCCCATCTCCTATTTATTGGACATTAAATTTTGGTCTGGTGGTTCCTGTTTTTAAGGTCACAATCTTGTTTCTTTAGTCTTAATAGAGCAGAGGAAAAGGTGTCGTTTCGCTTAATTTAACTGTCAATATTTCAATCTCCAGGCACACTGTGCTTTAAATAGATCTAGACTACTTATTCTGAACAAAACACTTTGTACCCAGCATGGTATAGGAGGTAATTAATGCAGTGCTTGTAGTGTTTTACTGAAGGTTTCCAATGTGGACTATCATAGAAATGTTAACAATTTATTTGTTACCTTTAGAATGCAAAAACGTAAGTGAACGGGAAAAAGCCACAACTAAAAAACAGTATAATGAAAGAGAGGCAGCCATAATTGTAACTGGGCACACTACGTCTGTCTTTCTTTGCAGTCATTACCTCAGCTGTATGCTTTTAAAAGTCTTCACCCTCCTTGTTGACTGCAGTCAGCAGAGCTTCAATAACTAGCTGTATTAGGCATTGGGCTGCACTCCTCAGCCTCAGGCAAAGAGATCTCACTCGGACAGATCTGCCGTTCACCAGGTCACAGTACCATCTATAATACATTTAAGCCAATTGAACAACAATGTGACGGTAATTAAACATTCCATATTAAAAAGGAGCATCAGAGCTTCATAAGCAGGAGCACAGTGATCATGCTTTGCAAATTTTACAAATCCAGCTATATAGCTTTTGCCTGGCTGCAAGAAATATATTCCAGTGTCAGCAAAACGTAACAGACGAGCTCCGAAAAGCCATCTCAAAACGAATAATCCTCTCATGCAGTTAGTGGTGCATGTTTTATTACTATGCATGAAGCAAGAAAAAGCTCTGATTAGTTAGGGAACTGGCCACATTCACTGATACACAGAAATACAGTCCAATGAAATTAAATAAACTCGGACTGTTACATTTTTATATTACATTAGTATATTACACTGTGATTGTAATACGACATTTCATAAATGTTATTGTCCTGACTTTTCCAGGAGTATAAACCAATGTTGTTTATGTAAAACAGCAAATATCACTACAATAAGTGTCTTGTTCTGATTAATCCTACGAACTGAGAATAATTTACTGCTACTTTAATAATACACAAAGGCCCATGCTGTCTAGTATTATTGTGAATCAGACACATGTGACTGAAACCATCACTTTACATATGACATTATGGTAAATCCAGTACTGGTCCTAGCCGGTGTGGTGCCCTAGGCGAGCATCACTGCCAGCGCCCCCCCCCGCTTGAGGCAAAATGAAATTTGCTGGCAGTTCAGCGCCTCTTCAGAGGTTGGCGCCCTTAGCATTTGCCTATATTATCTATGCCACGGGCCGGCCCTGGGTACATCCATGCTTTTCATATCATACCAGTATGCCTGACACAATCTCATTCTAGCCAACGTGGCTCATTGTACAATGTCACTGAAATATAGAAGGGAATTTCCTTCTGAATAAAATTACTTTACTGTGATGACTATTAAATGTTATTTAATATAATGTTAATGATAATTGAATAATAAAAACCTAAATGTTTGACTACCCAGTTTTGCAAATTCTGAATGTAACCTTTTCCTAATTTTGTCCATAAGTAGTAAGTCATTGATTACCTTGGTAGTGAGTCATTGATTACCCTGGTAGTGAGTCATTGATTACCCTGGTAGTGAGTCATTGATTACCTTGTCTTACTCATCATGAAATTGGAAATGAGACGTCAGTCTCTATTACTGCTCGCAGGTGGAGGGAACAGGGAGCCATAGTACCCGTGCTCTCTACTGCCATACCGAGGCTACCTCAATTCTACATCTCAGAGCTGCATGATTGCTAGATGAGACGAGATTCATTGCCCATGTGTTTGGGTTTGAAAGACAGAACTGTTTTTAGCAGCCTCATTAAAACCTTGTGTCAACCCACTATACCAGTATGTCAAATAAACCCCAAGGATAAAAACAAATCTGGCTTAAGCTTCACAGCAGTTACCCTGCCTGTTAAGCAAACAAACTAACATAAAAGAGGTGATTCCATATTCTTCCAAACATTACTCATTCAGTAAGGCAGTGTACATAGAGACTGATTGAATGACTAAAATCACCTGTAAATGTATTTTGCTCTTGTGTATGACATGCATAAACATCAGTGGTGAGCAATGTCTATGTAGTCTTTGGAGTAATGCAAAATAGCTAAAATCAAAAATAAGATACATTGGAAGGCCAGTACCAGTGGCTTAGTTTTGAGTACAACGAAATCTGCCCACAAACATCAGCAAAAACACACCTTATTAGTCCCTTCCTATATATCAATATATATCAATGTGTTTTTGAGCACAGGGAACACCACCAGGAAACTGCTAAAATGTAGCCTGACCTTCTTCAGGTGTTTAAGGGAAAAAAATACATTTTGTAATTATATAAATAAAATAAACATTTATTTATAAGGCACATTTAAAATAACAAGGGTCACCAAAATTGCTGTACAAAATCAAACAAAACAAAGTGTAACAAATTGGGATGCAAACGAAAAACACAAATGAAGCTGAAATAAATAATTAACTTTATTGGTCTTAAGGGGAAATTAAAATGAAACAAAAATAAAAATAATAACAAAGAAAGTAAATAAATGACGGATACTAGTACTTATCATAATCCAAGAAAAGATGTGCTGAAATGATGTGGGCTATTTCAGAGCCTGGGTACGGCCTTCATGTGAGCGCAAACACTCCTGAGCTTTAGCGTACAGCTCAGCAGGATGAAGTGCATCTGTTCGGAGGACCTAAGTGACAGAATGGGAGGGTACGACTGCAGGAGGCCGGCAAGTTACGACGCTAATAGTAAAAGATGTGCAGCTACAGTGTGGCATGATAAAAGTGCATAGACTGACTTGTTAGCTGTAGACAGTCCTCTCTGAAAATACCAGTAGCACCAGAATCTGGAGGGCTCATTACAAGCTCTAATATATAGTTATCATGTTGTGCTATTGAGAATGGTGATTAGATGGGGAAGAAAATATGTTCTAGTGATTCTAGGGGGGATATGGTGATTCTTAGAATCAATTGAGAATGATGAAACTAAAAATGTAAATAGGCTTGCTATGAGAGCAAGGCAGTATAATGAGTTCATTTTAGTACAATGCTACTATATAAAGTCGGACTGAAAAATTCTATTGGCATGACAGCACAACTGCAGCGCAAAACATCAAAATATGCAGAATTAGGGATAAGCAAGGCTGCACATGGATATATCTGTAGAATCAAGGTTAGACTTCTTCAGTGGTGCTTCATATAAAGATCAGGTGATATCAGAAATATCCAATATTATTTGATTTCAGAAGGCCTCCCAATGTTATTTGATTACTGATCCCACTTTAACATGCAAATACAATTATGGTGTTGGAGGTATACTTTTACATTTCTTTTTAAGGGTAGCAACAGTCATGCTTATCGTGGTAGTAAATTTATTTAATTTGTCAGTCACTTGCAATCTGGCTTTATGAGACATTCAAGTAAGGGCTTCATCACTCTTGGTGAAGTCATCTGAGATTGAATCTGTAAGGATTGTTACAGTTGTGGCAATAAAACTGTGAAAAAGTATTTGTGTCTTTTTGATATCACAGGGAAAGTAAGTTACAGCCTTATTGTGATAAGAATGCAATCATTTTTAACAGGCTTATTCTGGAGGTAAAAACACTGAACATTAATTCCACGGGGCCATACAAACTCTGGAACATGACTACAGTAATGAGTTGGACAAATTAGCTTTTGGACAAGAAGAACTGATGAAAGTACATTTTAATGAATTGTGTAAATATATGTGCAAAGGTCGTGCTCTTCTGTTGAATTGTCCAGCATTTATCAATAGTGACAATCAGATCAGAGGTCACTGGGAAACTCATCAACAAAGATGAATGAGAAGAGAGAGAAGATGGATTAGGGGGTGTGTAGAAGGTGAGAAAAGTCAGAAAGAATGTCGTATATTACTAGCAAAGGTATGTATTTCTTGTATTGTAAAATAATTCATGTTTAGGTTTTGTGTTACCAGGACAGATGGAATTTAGCCCATGGTACTTTTCATCCATCTCTTGGGCAGTCTGTTACAGACCAGGGAGGTGGAAAACTGTTTCCCTATGCAACACATTAACACTGCCAAACACTTCAAGAGAGAGAAATGCTTGTTGGGAAGGGGGCGTCGCCTCAACATTGCAGAGGTAGTGACCCCCTGACCCCTGGATCCCGTGTCTGTGGGCTACATGTGATTCAGCAGCCGCTGATACCAGCCCAGTATGGTCACATAATAACACACAGCACAATCCTCACTGCAGATCGATACAAAACATTACAGAGTCATTACACATTAAGCCTTAGCATTCATCGAGAAAACAATGCATTTAGCTTTTGGATAGAAGTGAACCTTCAAAATAAAAGCCTTTTATTTTTTTAGGGGGCATTCAGATTCATTGGCGTAAATGTGTTTTTGCAAAAACAAATGCAAACGCCTGGATCAAAGATTTACATTTTGGCTCTAAACTTCCTTCATAACAAACCATTGCAAAATCTAACAAGGATCTTGAATGCTGTTCATCATACCTTCATTAAGGTCAAGACAAGTTAAATAATTTGGGGGTGAGTTAGCTCTGTAGATTCCCCTGTGGCTTTACCCTGCAATGTGGCTGCAACTGCTTCAGGTTTATCAGCCCTCTGCTACATGTGTCCTGCAGCGCTTATTGCCCTCAGGCTTGTCAGCATTTAAAAAATTGTTAAAGTGAATTTGTCTGCTCTTCTACGCACCTCTATCTTGTACTGGCAAGGGTGCTGCCAGTGTACAGTACAGAGCAGTCAGTTATAATCCGTTCGCTCGGTTAGCTCAATTATCACATTTCACTGCTCCGATTGTCTTTGATGAGCATTAACAGGGGTGGAGTTTAGGAATTTTAAACCAGTTTCATTTCAGTGTTTCTTTTAGCCAAAAACATTTCAGGCCCAGATTATTAGAAAGGCTTTTGAGGTAGAATAACAGTATTACTATTCAGGTGAAAATCCCACGCTATTCTCACAGTCACATGCCATTATGAGTTTAGATTATATATGAAACACAATAGGGGCAGCCAATGTACAGCTCTGCTGATGGCTCGGTGTGTTGCCCTGTTTGTGTGTTTTCACCATGGCAAAATGACGTATCTAAAACAACTAGTAGAACTTTTTCATATATTGTTTTACTTACAACAAATATCTTGCACAAATACTGTTTTGCTCTATTGTGATTAATAGAAAATTATTTGCACTCCTTAAAAAAACTAATTAAATACAGCATTTGATTTCTCCAAGTCATGATTTACATTTGTTTATGTGTAATTTTGGTGGCTGATGCTTATAATTAACTATATGAAAGAATGATGTTGCCCTAGGCTGAAGGCAAACAAATTACAATTATGAATGCGAGTTAATAATCTAATTCTATTTTTCTAATATATGAAAATGAGATTTGCTAAGTAGAAACACAAACCATTGTTGAAGTGAATAGACCAAAGCACAGAATCAGTTAATATCCTAAAGATTCAAATCTCTCAGCAAATTATTTTAACATTCATATTCAGATTCCATATATAGCAGTGTTGCCCAGTTTGGTCCACATTTTTGCTCCCTCCTGTGAGCTGAAAAGGAGCAAAAATGTTGACTCTGCGGATCCTCAATGATCATTTTGAGTAACACTGAAGTACAGGATTATCAGTTTGTACCAGCTAACCTAGTGAGGCACACAGTCTGCAAGTATGACAAGAGA
>JAABNY020000136.1:26155642-26167254 GCA_015164015.2 Brevimyrus niger
CCCCCCCGAAAAACAAAGCCAACTCCAGCTAATACAAACCCCCCACCCAATAATCATGTTTACCCTGTAATGAGGGAAGACCTCAACCCCCCCCCCACCCCTCCCCAACGTTCCAGTCAAAGTTACGTCCTTGATGTTCCCCCTTTGTCAAAAACATGCTGAGGTGAATTAGAGTTACCAAGCTGTGTGACAGGTTGCCCCCCATCCTGGGATACTCCCTGTGTTGTACCCATAGCTTCTGCAATAAGCTTCAGACCCCCATGACTCTGCAGGTGCAGAAAAGAGATGGATGGATGGATGGATGGATGGATGGATGGATGGATGGATGGATGGATAACACCACCTATACATTCCATTTTGTTGTCTGTGATTTTGCTCCTCATCCCACTCAGTTACTGCCCAACCCTAGACTGGGTTCTAACACACAAATACAATCAAGTGCTTTGGCAGAGCACCAGTACAAAGTTTGCTGCTTTGTTGGTCTAAATGCTGTGGTAAATACAGTAAATATTGTCTCTCTGTGCAGCTTGCTGATGCATTGAATTGAATGTCCTCTCAAAAGACACCTAGCCCAGCTCACAGACCCCACAAGAGTAACTGCAAAAATTTAATTAGAAGTATTATAATATATTAGAAGGTACTCAACTGCCTGTTGAGCTCATGCTAATCTAATTGAAATCTGCTTAGTTTTTCCAGTTTTATAATAGCAATGTTGGATTGTCTTTCACAGTCAGCAAAATAACAGCTCTTGTTTATTGCCCTGCCTCTGCTGACAATATGTAGTTGAAGTTCTTGAAATTTTGTTTAAACTTACAGGGAGGTTACACAGCTAAATCAAGAAATGATGTCCTTGTTGTGGCAAGACATTCATTGTTACCTCCTAATCTACCAATTTCAACTTTAAAATCTATGACACATGTACATGTGTTTATTATTATTAATAATAATAATAATAAAAAAGTGCACATACAGCAACAACAGAAACAAAACAACAATGAGAATGTTACAGTATGTACTGGTAGGCACATTATAGCATTCTGAAATAAATGAGTTTTCAAGGTATTTTATAAGTTGCCTGCTCTATAAGGCTCTTCTAATAACCCTTAAGTTGTTTTTCGTGAAGCAGGTGCACGGGTGGAGAGTGTACAGTCTGTGTCCTGTGGCAGATATAGAACAAGGTAGCAGCTGGCCTGTGGTTAACAAAATCACAAAGTCACAAGTCCAACCGAGTTAAAACTGCCATCCTGAGAGAAATGCTTGTTGGATTTGGTAAAGTGTGAATCATTCATTTTGTTAGAAATGTGAATGGTAACTAGATGCTTTGAGATATGACTGCCAGTGCCTCAGAGGGGCAAAGCCATCCCAGTCATCTGTTCCATATTTCCTAGCACTACATAGACCCACTACATGTCCCACTGAAATCCAGGAACTCGGGGAACTACCTCCCAGAACTGTTTTTGCTAAAACCCCTCTTCACTCCTGTTCCCAAATAAATCCCCTGATTCTTCCTCCTGCCTCAGAGTCAGGAGTTCCTGTCTATCATTCCACTTGGAGAAAATCTTATAAGCCTCTTAGACCTTTGCACAGCAGTTACTTCTGGGCAGCAGCTGACAGAGCAGTTTACCCAGGACACTGTGGATCTACTGTTGATTGGCACAAGCTGTGCTTCTTACCATCTGAATGCTGGACTTTCAGCTTTAGCTGAGGGGAACCATTACACCCCCAACTCCTGCCACTGAGCTCATGAAAAGTTACAGCTTCCTCACAACAGATACGGAGTTACAGTCTTATGAAAAGTGACGATTTATTTAGCAGTGATAAAGCATCACAATCTCACGACAAGTTATGGCTTTTTGTAGTAGTAATGTAACATCACAGTCTTACCAAAAGTGACACCTTATGCAGCAGTAATGTAGTGTCACACTGGTAGGAAAAAGTGACGGTTTATGCAGCTGTAATGTCAGCAGTAATGTAGTGTCACACTCTTCGGAAAAGTGACGGTTTATGCAGCGACAGTGTAGCGTCACAGTCTTACCAAAAGTGACAGCTCTTGCAGCAGTGATTTAGCGTCACAGTTTTGGTGATTACAGGTACTTTGTATTTTCCGCAGGAATACTGCATAATGAACAACTGCTTTTACTGCGTACCATCAATGATAACTTTTTTCTGTTATGAATGGTGACATGTCCTCCTTTCTTGTGGGGTCCCTCAGGTTCTATTCTTAATAATCTCACTTTTCATTGTTATGCTGATGGCATCCAGATCTATTTACCTGTGAAACCAGATTGCACAAAATCACAAGCTCAACTGCTTGATTGCATCACGGAGGTTAAACTGTGGTTCTCACAGAATTTCCTCCATCTCAATGAAGGAAAAACCAAATTTATTGGGTTTGGAGATATAGACAACTCCAGTTTTTCACAACACGTTTCTAACCAAGCTGTGAGGAATCTTGAGGTGATGTTTGACAGCAGTGTAAAATTTGACAAACAGATAAATACAGTGGTTAAGACAAGCTTTTTTCAACTCTGCCTCTTGTCTAAACCTTTCTTAAATCACTTTGATCTGGAGAAAGTTGTTCATGCTTTTATCAGCTCCAGACTTGATTATTGCAATGCCCTTTATTTTGGCATTTCTCAATCTCTTTTAAATCATCTCTAACTTGTAAAAAATGCTGCTGCTCGTTTTTTAATTAATACTCCTAAGCGCACACATAACGCCAATATTGATGTCAATTCACCGGCTCCCTTGTACATTCTAGAATTGATTTTAAGCTCTTAAAGTTTGTTTTTAAATCTGTAAATATTATTGCTCCACCGTGTCTATCTGAATTATTAACTGTCAGGAGACACAGCAGATCCCTACGATCAGCTGATGAACTTCTTTTGTTCCAAGGTCTAAATACAAACAATGGGGAGATAGAGTGTTCTCTGTAGCTGCGCCCAATCTCTGGAACAAACTACCCCCAGAGATTCATACCATTTCTGAATACAATTTTAAATCGAAACTCAAGACTTATTTATTTCGGAAAGCTTTTAATATTTAGTTGGGGCTGACATGTTCATGTACCCCATGTTGTATCTTTCGACATTCTATTGTGTTTTTATGTATTGTGTTTCTCATATTTGTTTTAGTGTACTTGTGATACCTCATTCTATTATAAATTCTCCAAGTTTTTATTCTACCCTCCTCCTACTTTTATATTTTAGTTTTAATTGTGATGCGCCTTGGTCACTTTTAGTGTTGTAAAGTGCTATTTAAATAGACGATTGATTGATTGATTGATTGAGGTGATAAAATATGGATGGCAATTAAAATGAAAATATCAGATGCTATGATATGACATCAGATGCAGATTTGATAAAACTTAGATGAACTGCACTTTCAATGTTTTTAAACAGTTTTCATTATAAAAAAAAATACCTATCAGTTATCTATATAATATATTATATAGTGATGACACAAGAAGTGATCAGCAAAAAACAAGAAGGCAAAAATACAGGAATATGATTTGAAATTACCAAGTCATGGTTTGGGTTCTGGAACCAAACTCCTGGATAGGGGCTGGACTTTATTACACTCTGCAGTTGCCCATGGTGAGAGGTGCCAGACAGGGGTGGGTCTATACTTATAGCCCCCTGGTGTGGTGCCGGTATGTTAGAGGTCACCCTGGTGAATGAGAGGGCCACCTCTCTTTGACTTTGAGTCAGGGGACGGGCTCTGACTCTTGTCTGTGCGTCTGTACCAAACACCAGTTCCGAGTATCCTGCTTTCTTGGAGACAAGAAGGGAAAAATACAGGAATATGGTTTCAAATAGTAAAGTCAGTTCAACCTCAGTTAAGATCAGTTTAATCTTGTTACTGTAATTGAAATATTAACTTCTGGATGGACGAACTCTGGGGGCCCAAGGCTGGCATGGGTTGGGCCCTAAGGTGGCCATTTGTGCTTTTTGGAACAAGAGGAAATTAAAAATGATGGAACATCAATAATGTGCTAATCGAAGTGTGAGTGTGAGGTGCCAGCAGTAAAACTGGGTGGGGGCAGGAGGGATGTCGGTAAAATCCACTGGGGGGGCGGGGGGTGGTTGCACCGGTGGATCAATTAGCTGAATTTAAGAAGTGTAATTATTCTGTCTTTTGCTGTGGGCCTATGCTGTAGCCTCAGATGACCTGCTGTATGCCTTGTTCTGCCCGTGAATGTCTTGAATGTCATTCATTAATTGTGTTCTCTCCACATCTGCTCACAATCTCTCTGTTGCTCGAATGGAAGAGTATCAAAGACACAGGAGATGCTTTTAGATGTTATTCTTTGATCTATTTTCTTGTGGATTCTGTCCTGGCTGCGGAACACTGAACCAGCTGTGCACCCTCACGAGGATACTGGAGGGTTCATGGATGTTTGCTTAACCAATATAGATGTGTTTCATGGACTTGGAAAAGGCATACGATCGTGTCCCTTTAGGGGTCCTGTGGGAGGGGGGGTACTTTTGGGGTATGCTGTACGGGGTCCATTGTTGTGGGCCATCGTGTCCTTATACAATCGGAGCAAGAGCTTGCCTCCCATTGCCACTCATACTGGATTCTGTCAGGTCACCAATTTTGTTCATAACTGTTATGAACAGAATTTTTAAGCATAGTCAAGGGACAGAGGGAGTCCAGTTCGGAGGCCTCTGGATTGTGTCTTTACTTTTTGCAGATGAAATGGTTCTGTTAGTCTTGTTGGCCAGTGACCTGCAGCATGCACTGAGGTGGTCTGCAGCTGAGTGTGAGGCGGAAGGCATGAGGATCAGCCCCTCCAAGTCTGAAGCCATGGTTCTCGACTGGATAAAAGTGGACTGCCCTCTCCTGGTGAGGGATTGGTTGCTAAGTGTAGGAGTTTATGAATTTCCTGGTTCATGAGTGAGGGAAGAAGTGAGTGGGAGATTGATGGATGGATTGGTGCAGCGTCAGCAGTAATGCACATGTTGTACCCTTCTGTGGTGGGAAAGAGCAGAGGTGGAGATTTCAGGTCCAGAGAGCACAAATCCAGATTTTGTTTCAACCAACTAGTTTAGTACACAATGTCTGTGACTCTTTATACTGAACATGGTTGGTTGAAACAAAATCTTGGTCTGAATTTGTACTCTCTGGGCTGGAAATTTCCACCTCTGGTGAAGAGGGAGCTGAGCTGGAAGGCAAAGCCCTTGATTTTTCAGTCGATTTATGTTCTTACCCTCACCTGTGGTCAATGGCTTTGGGTAGCAACCGAAAGAATGAGATTCGAGGGGATACAAGCGGCAGAAATGTGTTTCCTCCACAGGGTGTCTGAGCTCAGCCTTAGAGATTGGGTGAGGAGCTCAGCCATTCAGGAGGGGCTGAATGAGCCGCTGATCCTCTGCATCGAAAGAAGCCAGTTGAGGTGGTTCAGGCATCTATCTAGGATGCCTTCTGGATGGCTCCCTGGGGAGGGGTTTCAGGCATATCTAACTGGGAGGAGGCCCCAGGGCAGACACAGGACACGCTGGAGAGATTATATCTATTGGCTGGCCTGGGAATGTCTTGGTATTTCCTTGGTGGAGCTGGAGGAGGTGGCTGGTGAGAGGGGGGTCTGGGCATCCCCGCTTAGACTGCTGCATCCGCAACCCAACCCTGGATAAATGGAAGAAGGTGAATGGATGGATGGAAATTCTGTATTTATAAGGCTGTTCTAGCTCTATCCTCATGGATACTCAAACGGAGCCATGGCGGCTTATGTAGCAATGGTACAGCATCACAAAAAATAAAATGAATTTAGCTCTTCAGAGAAGAGTGCCTTTCATTCAATTATGTCATTGACTCATTTCCACACATTGAAAGTCAGCTTTTACTGTCCATGTGTATTGTGATTTGTCTTTCAATATAGCAGCTGATGCATTTTTATTGCATAATATTTATTTCAATATAATATTTTGGTTGGCATATACTGTGTGCAGAATTATTAGGCAAGTACTATTTCCAAAAGTTGGGCACACTTGTAAAAATAAATTCTGAAGTTTTCTTTTGCTCCAATTAAATATATTTCGAGAGAAAATGTTACATTAGAATTTCACAAACAAAGATAAAAGAAAAGCTCTTGATTTTCAGTGTGCAGAAATATTAGGCAATCAGAAACTAAATGGATTTTCTCACTTCACCATCAACAGAAATAACAATAAATTTGTCTTATTCAGTCTATATAAGGAATAACAAACTTCACCAAGTTTATTATCCTGTATAACCACCTGTCTTCTGAATGACCATTATGAGCAGAGGTGGAAATTTCAGGTCCAGAAAATACAAATCCAGACCATGACTTAGCTTTAACCAACCAGTTGCACATAAAGAGTCACAGTTACAGAGTACTCCACTGGTTGGTCGAAGCTAAATCCCGGTCTGGATTTGTACCTTCTAGATCTGAAATTTCCACCCCTGGTAATGAGCCTGTTCGCCATTAAAACCAGTAAAGTTTTTGCTTTGATCCAGTCCTGAATTAGCTACGTCAGCAAGGACCACCTCCTAGATGCTGCTCTGAGAAGTATGCTGCTTATCATTTTGGTAAATCTCATACTTTAGTCAGGCCCTGTGGGCATTATGTCAGGCGATGATGGAGGCCCGGTCATTATTCAATCAACTTTCTTGGCCAATCTATGGAATACTTTGATGCATAGGAATGGACACTGTCCTATATGCATATCCTGGAGAGGGGCACTGTCCTGCAAGAATATCATGGGGTGGGGCACAATCCTGCATGCACATCATATCCTTTTTGAAAGCTGCTGACTTCTTCCTGTACCAGTGTTTGAAGAAGGTATTAGTTTAGAAAATGGCATTAGATCTTGTGGTTAATTTTTATACCATCTGGACGTCTGAAAGATCCAACAAGTTCATCACTGATAACTGCAGCCCACACCATCACTCCTCCACCGTCCTGTTGGCGCTTGAAGAAGGTGACCATCCATGGGCCAATCCATCTGCTCCACCAATAGTCACATTCATCTCATCCGTTCACAAAACCTTATAAAATCACTCTTGAGATGTGTCTGTGCGCATTCTTGACATTGTAGCTTGCACGCCTTATTGGGTGGAGGTTATGTTTCAGCCTTTGTGACTCTGGCGATGTCAGGTAACACACTGCACACAGTGCTTCCAGAGATTCCATTCAGATTGCAGATTTTTAACATGGTGGCATTCGATTCTAAAGAGTTTCTATAAATCTCCCCTTTAATTTGATACATTTTGGCAGTTAATTTGCGCTACATGCTTCTTCCATCCTCTTTTTTTGTTGGCCACAAAACACTCGACTGTACAGTAGTCATGTTTTAAAGGTTTAGCAGTTTTGATTGTTTTGCATCCCTCTTACTGGCACTTTACAATTTTGTGTTTTTCTGGTCTCTGCAAGGTCCTTTTTTGGCCCATTTTAATAGTCATAAAAATTTGCCTAATAATTCTGCACAGGAAAGTATCTATGTTTTTGTCCAAACAGAAAGTACTCAGATAAAAAACTGAACATGTACTGCCTTTTAGACAGTTCATTCTTAATTACAGATTTATCTGGACTGAAAATATTGGTCTAAAGAGAAGACACAAGTAAAATAAATACTTGCCTAATAATTCTGGCCATAGTGTATACCCCCAGGGTGTGGGCCTGATCTCTGACTTTCTGTACATGTAGTTTACATTAGTAACAGTTTTCTTGAAGCTGTAATGCATTATAACGTCAGTTTATTGACAGTCCTAGGGCACTATAACATTGATAAATACTTCATAAGATCCAATTCAGCTCTGGTCTATAATGCACTATAGATACCTTCATAATGCACTATCATGGTCAGTAAATCAATTAATAAAGCATTACAGCATCTTCTATTGGTAATCATAAGGCATTATAATGTTGATTACAGTACTTCTTAAGCTCATATGCCCTGATCCCAAATGGCAGCAAGGAAAAGGCAGAAAGAGATTGTTGTTTTGGATAGTTTTATATATTTATTTTGGGACTGATCTTTGATCTAAGTGTCATTGCTAGTAGCTATTCTGATTCAGTTATCTCAGCAAAACGTTTGTGAAAAGTCCGTGCTTTTTTTTGGACTGTGGGTGCAGGGGTAACCAGAGCCCAGAGGAAACCCCACGATGACGGTGAGGATATGCAAACTCTGCACACATATGCCTCTTTTCCATCAATGCTTTCCCAGTGCATAATTAGTTCTCCATGTTTCCCCCGCAAACACCAGGCCCTCGGCCAAAAAAAAAAAGCTCCAGCTGTCACGCCCACGAGGGCGGGACCGAGCACCGGCAGGCATTCGGTAGCTAATTGCTCCACTTCTTAAAGCTGTCTATGACCCAGGTTCAGTGCGAAGTATTGTTGCCATTGTTTAAATGTGCCATACTGAGCGGTTTTCTGTCTGCTGTCTTCCCCGATCACCTTGCCTTCTGTGTCCTGCCCTGCTGTTTCACCTACCCTGCCTGCCTTGTCTGGTCCATCCACCCGCCTTCTCCTGCCTGCCTGCTCCGTCCTGCCCTGCTCCTCCTCCATGTGTCCCTTCCCCTCGTCGTCTTGTCCCGTCACTCCGTGTAGGAGTGACTTTCCTGGACGTCGACCCTTCGCCTGCTCTACGCCCCACGATCTCGCCTGCTCCCTCTAACTGTGATTGCTGCTTGCTGGAATATTAAATCAATTGCACACTGCCATCTGGGGTCTGTCTCTTCTGTCGTGACCAGCCACCACACCAGCATTGCACCACAGAAAAGCTGGTCTCTAAATCTGGAACCGTAACATCAACAAAAGTGGGACAGGCTATTGCATCCAAACCTTTGACATACCCGGAAAATTCAATCCATACCAATAGAGTTTTGTCTAATATCTCCAGTGCCAACAGTAGAACAACCTGCCAGCTTATTGGCAAAATAACGTTATATATTTTTTTTTATTGTGCGGAAAACAAAATTGTTTTGCTGATCAAAAAAGTTTGCTGACTTAATAATAAATTATAAACGCGTCGCAGGTTGAATAAATTCAATATTGTGTTGCTTGAGTGCCAAAGAGATCATGAGGCAGACAGCAGTTCAATTTCAATTTTTAGCAGACTCTTATCTCGCGATCCATAAAAGGACAGCGGTAAACATGAGCAAGAATAATAGATTCTCTTACACACGCGGACATGAAGCCTTTAAGGAGATGAAAGTGGATACAGGCTATACAGACATGTCACAACGTTTCAACCTGAAAACCTTTGATTCGGCAACTTATAAAATCATAAACAGATCAAAATATCTCCAAGAAACACAATGCATATGATTCTTTACTTTACTGTCACATCAGCCTAAGTAAGATTTCCATTCCGTTCTTTTTTGTAACCAAGCGGCACCAAGCGACAACCAGCCCAACAGTGTGTTGGTGACAACGAGGCAATAGAGCAATGGACTTGAACCCAGGTCCCAGAGGTGTGAGGCACCAGTGTTGACCACTGCACAACCATGCCACCCGGTTTTGTAATAGATTTTAGTGGGGGCCTTTTTTCACGTTACCTCCCGGTTTCCCCTGACAACAGTTGTAATGAGGTTTATAACAGGCTGGCACTCAATCCAGTGTCTCCTGAGATTCTGAAACCCTGTAAAGGATAAGCAGCTGTGCTTAATGGCTGGAACCTTGTTTCAAACTGCTGCACTATCTGTCTTTAACAGAGTGGCGAACCTCTCCCCACCTTCACTGCACAGAGATTCTGCCTCTCTGGGAGGCTCTTCTTATACCATAATATTTTACTGACCTGTCGCCAATTAACTAAATTAGCTGTGAAATATTCAACCAGGTGTTTTGTTTGAGCATTAAAACGACTTTCCAATCTTTTGTTGCCCCTGTCTCAGCTTTTTTGAAACTTAATCCTGGCATCAAATTCAAATTGAGCATATATTTATCATAAAACAATTAAATTTCTCTGTTTCGACATTTAATATGTTGTCTTTGTTCTGTTATAAATTAAATATGGGTTTATATGAGTTGTAAATCATTGCATTCAGTTATTATTTATATTTCACACTGTTCAAACTTTTCTGGGAATAGGGCTGTACAATATAATTTTGCATAAAATAATTTTCTTGAACTATCAAGAAGTATGCCTTCAACATGAAAAATATTCTTTGCAACAGTGTTTACGATTATTCAGGCTTATTCTCAGGAGTCAACAGTATAACTCCTGGATTAAAATGAAAACAGGTGACATTTGCAGTTTCTCTTGATTTGATGTTTCAGTGGTAAATTCCAGGGTTTTACACCAAACTTGGAGTTTCTTTCTTGTGAGTTCTGTGATTATTCTGCAAGACCTCAGGGCTGCTTAATGAAAACTAAGGACTGCAGTAGGCTTAGTAGGTATAGGCACATCAGCATTATTAGGATTCTCATTTATCATTTGCAAAACCAGCTATACTCAATATTACCCCCAAAATTTTTCCATTCAGCAGGAAATTATAAAGATGTGTCATTAAGAATTTAGTATTACTCTACTATCTATAGTCTATCAGTCACTGCTAGATTCTTAGATAAGATCAGATCATTCTGGGTAAACCCAATCTGCCCATGTTTCCTAGCAACAGGATGAGGTTCTAATGCTGGTTTGTAATATTTCATTTGAATTATAATATTTGTTTTCCAAACTATAAAAACTCATTATGCAAAACAGCTTGATTTGAACAACGATTAATCTAGCCACTGGTTTGCTTTGCTGTAATTAATCTTAAATTTGTTGCACTAACTTTCTACAGTTTTATCATTGATCACACTATATTTGCAGTACAGACAGATTTCTGGTTTGACAGCCTTGATAGGTGAAGAGGAGAATTGGCATGCATACATAGCAAGAAAGAGAAAGGTTTTCATTGATTTAAATGAAGGTAATTTCCAGTAACTTCTTATTTAACCACTTTGCATTGACTGAGTTGTTGAATAGACAAAACAATCTATTAAAATGTGTATTTTTGTGTTGAAATTGATTGTGTATTATTTCCGTTGCAGTTACATTTTTCATAATAAAATATCCTCTTTTTTTTTTTTGCAGAAGGAGGTTTAGGAGATAGGGGTCAGGGTTCCCTGCTATCCTGTACATGCAAAAGGTTATGAAACAAGGGGGGCACTTAACAGAAACAATGTTACTGGTGTAATGTTATTGTGTCAGTCATTATAAGTACTATTATCAATAACGTACAGTTACTGAGTTTGTGACAGTATTAGTGTTAGAATTAGTAATAATATTGTTGTAACTGTTACATGAATACTGCTGTTAGTAGTACTGCACCTTCCTCATACTGTATGTGTGGATGCTGCAGTGTATAAGCATATGCACTGCTGAATATGTGCTGTATTTTGTACAGGAGTGATTCAGTATATTCTTCATATCTCAAAAAGTAATATAAAAAACATCAGACAAGCAGAATGCAGAAACCACTTGCTGAGTCTGGTGAAAATTGCAGCATGATTTGTAACTTCGGACAGAAAAAAAATCATGCTGGAATAATAAATGGAAGAAATAGGAGAACAGTAAGCTGACCTTTTCCAGAAAACCTGATGAAAGAAAAGCAGACCGAGCCAGACACAGACGCACCGGGGGTGGAGCCGGCGGGGGGGG
>JAABNY020000136.1:26181236-26195835 GCA_015164015.2 Brevimyrus niger
TGTGTGTGTGTGTGTGTGTGTGTGTGTGTGTGTGTGTGTGTGTGTGTGTGTGTGTGTGTGTGTGTGTGAGCGGGTATACCTATCCTTATGGGGACACAATGTTCCCATAACGTGATAAATATCAGTTTGTGTGTGTGAGTGTGCGTGTGTATGTATGTGTGGAGACATCGCAATCCCTGCCCGCCAGGCACTCCCACCACTCTTTCGCAGGATGATCCCTCCTAACAAGAAAAATCACTGCCTCAGGCCATAGTGGGAACTCAAAATATGAATTGTGAATGCGTGTGAATCAAGGAACTTATACATGAAAGACATATATGGATGAATGGATGGATACCAGCCCAGTTTTTGAACTGCAGGAGGATGTTCAATCAACTCTATGTATATGTTAAATGAATAATCATTGTAATCAATGATGAGCATACAGTGTATTTTTGCCTTAAAGTATGCTAGAAATGCATACTACACTTTTTGTTAACACAGCATTGCTTTCTTTTCTCTGTAATACTGACTAAGGAGAATAGGTTCTTTGCATAAAATATGTCTCTAAATAAAATCACTGAGCATATGGAAGGCTGCCACGTTGTTGGTGAGCATCTGCAAGGTGATGCAGGAACTGGCGGCCCGATCGATGATGTATTAATACTGAGGGCATGCCTACTCATTCTTCTGGCTGCTGAGGAACCAGCATTTATACTGGGGATTCAAAACCGCTATTGCTCATGCCAAAAATATGATGATGCGCATTAATCTTACGCACTTAATTCAAAAGCATGGAGTGTGCATAAAAGTTGTGCTGTTTATGATTCATACTGTGAGACAGTTCTTATCAAAAAAAAAAATAAGAAAAGGGATGAAAAAGGAAATTTAAAATCTGATCAGGCTCTTAAAGTACAAGGTCTAAGCTGAGGGACTGCACAGTCCTAAATGAGCAGAAGTTTATGTCACAGTGATTGACACTGCAGGACTTCCTGGTGCCCCCATGGATAGGCTCATTCTGTGTCTCATTCTCCCAGTTTCTCTTGTTTGGAAAGGGGATAAATGTGGTACTGGACTACCACAGATTCCAGTTTTTCCTTGGACAGGATGCAACATTATAACAATGTCATGACATAACACGAGAAAAGTCCAAAATGAAATATACACCTGGAGATTTAGAGATTTAAACACATTCTCTCAAAAGTTGCATGTAGGGTCTGGTAAGATTGTAGGCTCTAACCTTACTTTCCATACAGACTTGATAAAGACCCTGGCCATAAATAATAAGTTAGAAACTGCAAATGGAGTTGGGAATTGGATGATTAAGGACCACACTCCACAAATTAACCAGTACTCAGTGGGTATAAAGCAACCCTTCACCTCCCCAAAGAGTAGACAGTCATTACCCCTGTTTGACAAATGCAGGGAACGATTACTTAAGACATGGCCTATTTACTTTGGGACCTCCGCTTTAGGGGTCATTAATCAAGCCTTTCGTTTCAGACAGCTGGACTGCTCTCTGCTCGCCTGCACAAGCTCACACGCACCCGACGGCACGACTAGGCTGGTCACGCACACATCTTACTGGCACACTGCGCTTTCCAACAGTCACCACCTGCAGATGCTTGATGTCTCCACAGACTGCGGGCCCGTTAATTGACAGTGTACAAGCAGGAACACAGGTGCATTGTTTGGAAGGTCCCTGTCATCGATTTGCATGTTTATTTATCAGACACTAAGACTTGATTTTTCTCTATTTATTTATTTATTTGCTAAAAAGTAGAATAACGTGTCCAGGAGGATTAAATTTTGATTGCATTTTTTTGGGGGGCCCTATTGCTATGTGCAAGTTTGTCAGATGCAGTGTGTATTGGCTCATTTAGCCCATCTGCACATTTTAATACCAGGGGCCCTTGTTCTGACTGCAGCAGGAACAAAAGCTGTTCTGCGTTGCCTCAGGCAGTAGTTATCATCGTTGCTCAGGCTGAATATCTGTGCTTTTCCCCCACAAACTGCATAATTAAAGAGAATTTATTGAAGTTTTACAAATTAGGATCTGAGTAATGCTTCTGATACATCAAAAGAATTATGGGAATGTTTATGTAACTTAAAAAAAGTTAAACAAAATTTGTTTGGCTGATTTATTATTATTTACAGTATTAATATTAATAATACTGCTTACACTTACTGTTTTCCATTGGATCACACCAGGCAACAATTGATGGTGAATGGTGCCAATCAGTCACTGACAGACTGGGTCACTATTGGTCATGTAGCTCTTTCCCTTTGGATTACACCAGGCTGTGATTGGCAGTTAGCAAGCCCACCCACTGTCTTCATTTCATCTGTCACTCCACACTAATGGCCCATGAGTTTATGTGTTATTTTGGTGTGGTACCATGCGTCAAGATGCTGTGTCATGTTCTCAGAGACTGCCAACCCCCCCCCTCCCCCCCCGAGCCTGGAAACTCAACAACTCCCATCCAGCAGCCTGTCTGGGGAGGCTGTCGATGAAAAACCCAGGTATTGGGAAGCCAGAACAATGTCAATCTTAGCCTCACGGTTATTTGTTCATTTAGTTCACTCTCGACTGGCAGGGCATTCTCTCAGTGTTCATGGTCGCACCAAGGATCAAACCCTGGATGATAAAGATACATTCACAAATAAAATCCCGCATTTGCTTTTATTTGGTTTTCTATCCACAATTCATGTCATATGCATGTCATACAATAATCCTAATTATGTAATGTAGTAAGAAATAAATTGGTCATGTAAATACATGATTGTCCATTGTGTGTGGCCTAATTAATTGCAGGTTACCATAGCTAAGCATAACATACAATATCATAGGTTGCCATAGCAGCTGGTGGAACTTCTCCATGAATGGCCTCATTGCCCTCTCTACTGCAGAATTCTGAAGCAGTACCTCAATTTTTTTCCTGTTTCACAAAATGCTGAAGAAAGTTAATATTATTCTCAGACTACTCCTCTCTGTCACGCTGATTCAGTCACAAATGAAGAGGGGATCCATAACATACACTCAAAAAAGGGCAGATTCTTATGATTGATATACATTTTTAGCTTTGTTGGGACATTTATCTAAAACAGGCTGACAGTATATAAGAGTTAATGCACAACAGCCTGCATATTATGTTTGAAACAAAGTTTTCTACAATTAGTTATAGCAAAGAGTTATTGTATTTAAACTAATATTGAAGTAGCCATTTGGCTGAACAGCATCCAGACCTGTTAGAATCTTATATTCTCCTTTGCTTGACGGTAAATGTTGAGCTCAGCTAACCTCTCCTCATAAGACATTCCTTTAAGACAAGGAATCATTCTTGTAGCCCTATGTTGCACCCTTTCCAACACAGCAATTAAAAAAATAAAATAACATTATGTGCATAATGCTAGCTGATTGGTAGTGGCTTTATATAAATATTGCTATTTTAGCTTTAGGGTCTGGAATTTCTTTCATAGGTGAATTTTCCTGAGGTTATGGGGACATTTTGTCTCTGTCTCGACCAAACTATATATTTCTCACTACTGTCACACTGGTGGAGTTTATGTTTCTGGTTCTTCGAGTGAAGTATCTTTCAATAATGATAATTGAAGTTAAACCAGGTCCTTGAAGAGAAATAAGTAAAAATGCCCTTTCTCCTTCAACAGCTTACAGCTTTAGACTGATAAACATGTATATCATATGGAAATTTTCATTAATGATTGTATAATAATGTTGGATATATATAATAATACACAGTAGTGTTGCAATTCATAGGCTTTACTTATTCATTTTACAGTGAATTTGTATCCTTATTCCTGGAGAAAAGAACAATGCAATGAAAATAACAACTGATACATATACACAGCTAAATAAGTAATCTTACCGGGACACCGAAGAAAAAAGCAAAGTTAGACAGAAAATCTTGCTGCTTTCTGAGGTCACCACATACCAAAGCCAATCGACAAGTAGTCTGCTGTATAGGTCATTACACTGGTTTCCTAGTAATGGATAACCATTAAACTGAAATTCATTTACATATTTATTTCTCTGACAATTTAAGCTGTTACCAAGCAACCAGAATATTAATTCTGTCTGTTTTGGAATGAAGCAGCATCAACTGTATAAGCATTAAACAGGGCATAGTGCTGATGTGATTAATGTGAGACACTGAAAAGAGAAACACACACACACACACACACACACAGAAGCTCAAATTCACTGAACAGGAGCTACCTACAAAACTAAAGATGCTTTGTACCACATTCATTCATTCATTTTCTGAAACCATTTATCCTATCCACGGTCATGGGGGGGTCCGGAGCTCCTCAGCCAGACCATCCTAACAGAAAGCTCAATTCTTACCTAGCAAATAACTAATATTTTTACAACTGTTGTTTTTTTTTCCAAGGCTGTTTTTATTTTATTTGATACATTTGGTCCTGACTGACGTGTTTCCCTATAACCAGACAGCGAAGGCATTAAATTGCCTGATACGCCGCAGGAAATGACGCATGTGAAATGGAGCAGCAGCAAAGCCGCTCAGTGTGGGCAGTCATTTCTCAGACATGAGCCGTGACACATAGCAGAGTGACGCATATCCCTTGGCCGCAGCAAAGCGCCGCACCATAACAATGGATTTTCCATGCCGCCTTTTACGACATCTTCCCAGACCCCATTCTGTTTTCATTTCCGTCGTCAGCTTGTGTTCCACCTACCAGGTATGCTATCAAACATAGCTCTCTGAGTTTCTGGGCAATCTCTCTACTGCCCTTGCTTGTACCACTACAACTCAGCCAGCCTCAAACAGCCACGTTATGTTCTTCAGCTGAGAAAAAAAGCATGCTGCATATATACAATGCAGCAGAGGATAACAGAGCCTACAACAGCCACCATACCTTTGTCTCTAATTTGACCTCATGTCTCCCATCAAGGCAAATCTCACAGCTTGATATTTAGATTACGAATAAGGTTCAACTCTAACACAACCGAACAAATCAACTAATGTAAATGACAGAAGGGAACAACTAGATAACGAAATTTGACAAATGGATTATGAGGACTCATCACACCAGAATGTCAACATCATAGGACGTTCCAGTCAGAATAGCATTATAACGTATCAGCACTGCCGAACATCCCACTGGGTAACTCTTCACACGTTGTGGTGCCAGGACTGACCATCACACAATAAATAGTCTTTAAAAATATTATACAACTTTCTTAACCACCATTGTGGAAAGATTATTCTGAACTTTGCTGTAGTGCAAAATGATAGAAACACAAACCTGGGGGTCTAACTGTGGGCTTCAGTGCCCTCACTCTGGATGAAAGAGACGCTCCAGTGCACTCCACTGTGACCCCTTATACTCGGGGATAATTCTCACTCTCCTGTCTTACACATATCTTGTTTTTTGGGTGAGCTCTCACTACCTCAAGCAACCTGAACTTGGCCTCCTTGCCCCTGCACTTCTGTTTCGTATTTCTTTCTTCTAGGCAGTGCACTCATAGCTACATTGGCAAACCTTTTTTTTTTTCCGCTTCTCTGTTATACTGACCCAACCAGGCGTCGCACCTCAGTTATAAACGTAGAACTTTGCTGGAAAATGTACAAACAATTCAAATCAAAGAACGTTCATGTCATCAGCGGCCTTTGTTGCATGTGATCATCCCCTTTTTTGATGAGTGATTTGAAACAAACAAAAAAAATCCAGCGCTATTCCTGTCTCGAGCAATTTCAGAAATAGTGCACCAAGCAGAATATAATTATGTCATCTTCTCAAAAACATCCAGGAAAAGATTATGAAATATGTGTGCTTTAAGAGAGACCATGCTTTTAGTGTTTTACCATTTTAGTGCATTCCTTTCAGGCCGTAATGAAGAGCACAGGAGCATTGTGCGATTTTCTTTGTATCTTTCTTAGCGAACCATGCATGTAATCCATTTCCTGTTACTTTGTCATCTTCAGTATGTTACCTTTCTGTTGCAACACAACAATATCTGCTTTTAGTCATATTGTTTTACTATTTCAATATTGTTCTAAACCACTGCAGTTTAGCAGATAGCTTAGTTTATTTCTGTATGGCGACAGTTACATTAATTCTCCTTTCACATTCGAGACTAAGTTAAATTCATGTGCATAAGCAAAATATAAAACAAGAAGTTAAATTAACATAATCAATATGATTTCTAAAAAGCCTTACGCAGAGTATTCATTGGTTCTCTGTGAGCTATATGTTGTTGGGGGCGATGGTGGTGCAGGAGGTAGTGCTACCGGAGGGTTGCAGGTTCGAGCCCCGGGTCCTCCTGAGTGTACTTGAGCAAGACACTGAACCCCAAATTGCTCCAAATTGAGCTGGTAGGCACCTTGCATGGTAGCCTCTGCCACCGGTGTGTGAATGCGGGTATGAATGGGTGAATGTGAGGCATGTATTGTAAAGCGCTTTGGTTAAAAGCGCTATATAAATGCAGTCCATTTACCATTTTGTCAAACAATGCCCTTAACACAATAAGTAATTGATCTAGTTTTTTGACAACTGCACTGCACTTTTGGTCACCAATTCCAAGACCTATTTGAAATTCTGAGAAGTTGTTGTGCAGCTCCTGCACCAGTACTGGTTACACCTGTACCTGGGCCTTCATCAGAAGCTCAGCCTTGCTGCAATTATGCCTAGTTGACTCCTTGACAGCTCGTATGTTTGAAATGTGCAATTTGCCTCACTTTGGACAAAAGCATCTGCTAAATACATAAATGTGAAAGGACCTCTGTTAGTTGCCTCATGCTGCAAAGTGCTGATTGTCAGTCATCTCTTTTATAACTGACACATGCTTCTGATTGGCATGCAGCCTAATTTACCTTTGTAGCTGCTTATGTAATAGTTGCTGGGTTACTTCAAAGGTAAAGTTCTTTTTTGATTTCCAAAAGTACTAAATTATAAAAATTATTATGGGATAGGTTCATTTAAATTTAACATGTCTCACGACCGACTTGTTATGGCTCAGTCAGCTAGCTGTTGAGTGTTAGATGATGTTTGTGGGGGAGACTGAGCCAGATTCAGAAGCAGTAGGATTTACAGTTTCCTCACACCAACTAAACTGCTGACAAAGCTCTGTAATTGCTTTTAATAAAAATTCTGAAAGTAACTTGAATAAAATTAAATGCCACAATGGAAGATATGTAAATCACTTGCCATAAAACAGAAGCTAAATAATTATAGCAATAATAGCAACTTTTCATGCATTTATATGCTTACTAAATTCATGATTTAAGGGGGTTTAAAAATCGTGGAAAAAATGCTGTGGATTAAACAGGGTAAGAAAGGGATGCTGGGACTCATTCATCAGCGGGAACCCCGTATTACAACAGATGGGGAACTTTTAAATCATTGTACTTCACCTGGATTTGGTGCAACTATACATTACCCAACAAACCAGTGTGAGATTGCCAAGAAACTGCCACTAGGCAGGTTTCCATTATGATTAGCCTGAGGAAACAGCACCTAGTGGCAAATAGCATCACATCTCAGTTTAGTCCTGGACTGATAATTGCAGATATTGATTTAACAATCTACTAAAGAACTCTTAAGGTGAGTGCCTCATAAGTTATGACCGAGCTTCAGTCCAGCTCCCTTGCGAATCTCCTGCTTTAAAATTTCCTTAACAGAAACTTGTATCTAAAATAACCTTAATATCTTAAAGTTTTAGACTTGAAATATGTACATTATTCTTGCTGATATTAAATACAACAGCAGGACTGTAGTTATGCTGTTCCGTCTTGGTTTCTTTGCCAGGGAAATGAAATCTCCCACAGTTTCATGTGAGAAATAACACAATCCTTTACATTACGAATAAAAGCACATAGACCATACCTACCCTACCACAGTGTTTGGATTTCCAAGATAATGATCATGGTGTAATGTATATGTATGGTAGTGATGCTTGTTTGCTTCAGTATCTTCTTCCTTTGAGATGGCTCACCATGGACCAAAGCTCCAAGTACACAAAGGACTGAAGCTTCAATAGTGATACAGAATGAGCTGCAAATTGTTGCATTCACACTAGACTGATACTTTTATGTGCAATAAATGTCAGTCGATTTTAGCACCTCTGATATATAATCTCAATTATTAGTCTCTGACATTTCATTTTGTGGTTTTAGTAACAATTATTTTTCTAAAACTAAATGCATATTTGTCAAGCATCTGACATGCTTTTTGCAAGAAACTGCCAAAATGCACGTCAATAAAACACTCATTCTGTACATGAATTATGATAAAACTATACAATATAAAATAATCAGCCACCACATTAACCTGTAAGAAAATATTTTGTTTGCTGAATTTGGACAGAATACATATTTAGTTATGATTAGTATACATCTGTTTGTATATGATTTGGTCTTACAATAGATTCTCCCCTTAATTTTGCTTATATCTCATGCTTTTCTGTGTGACTCATAATAACAACAGCTTTGACATTATGTTTTTGTGGAAAGGGGTGATTAGGGCGGCTCAATTAGACAGCATTGGAAAACTCAGTTGACAGCTATACATCTGTGTGGGCATTTGCTTGTGCTGCTGCTGTTTCTGTAAGCTTATCACATTAAGACCATTAAATCGACTAAGGAAGGTCTAACCAAACACTGTGATTTTTTTTTACCATTTCATTATGTATCTAAATATTATGATACATGAGATGCAGTCATTATTGCGTTTCAGTATATTGCGCCTCTGCTCGGATCCATTGTGGAACTGACAGTTCATCAGGCAAAGGATTAACTACATAATCACCCATTTTCTAGATTCTGTTGCTTACAGAGACTTGGATTGCGTCCGAAACCACCTGTTGCTGCTTGTTCCCAGTCTCACAGTTAATAAGAGTCCAGAAATGGCTGCGAAGTGGCGAGGCTCACCTTCTGCAATTTTGGTTATTTTCCCAGTATCTAGGATCAGTTATTTATAATAACCAGAATGTATAATGTCCCCTTCTTTACCTTAAGACTCAGAAACCTTGCTGGGTTATTCTAGCGTCCACTTGGGTGACATTATCATAGCCTCCTTTCTTCATTCCACATCTACTTATCATGACAATTTTCTTGGACCGGCCTTCACTCACACAGCAATAACAGGAGCCCTGTCCTCCCACTCCCTGACCTATCTGACCGTTTCTGCTTCACCGGTGGTTGTTCTGTGCTACATGTTTATTCTGGTTTAGTCTATATATCATAACCTTGACTTCCCACCCACCTCCTAACTTTTCCAAACTGCCATCTTCTCCTTTATGACATCCCCACATTCACTCTGCCCCATTTACCATCAGTATTTTTCCCATGGTTGTACCTTTTGGGACCCTGAGCTAAACAGACAGAAGCAAGAAGTAGCAATGAAGACTCAGCAATACGTCAACCTTTTACCTCTGCCTCCTATTTCTCAGTTGCACTCACCACTTACTTCTAAAGTGTAATTCTCAAAATATATTTTAAAAAATGAAGTTCCACATAATGACAAAATGTTTTATTTATGGAAAAAGTCCAAGGTCCCTCTCGAATATTTGAGAGAGCTCCTCATGTTTCTTTAAAAACTTGCTGATATCATTGTACTTCCAGCTGTATAATTCCAAAATCTGCTTTAAATGGTTACCAGAAGTACAATTCCTAAATCTAACCACTCAATCTACAATTAACAGGGTTGTATGAAATATATTTAAAGTTATACAGTGGTACCTCAGTTCTCAAACTCATTAGAAGTCGAATTTCTTAAAAGTCTAACCAACCAGTTAGAAAAAAATACCTAGAACTCAATCTGAATCTCAGAAGTCAAACCGCAATCTCCGACCTAAGATATTTTGTATGCACGGGTAAATGAGTCAGGCAGCATGTCTCTCAGCAGAAAAAAGAGTAAAGAGTAAAGCTTCAGTCTCAGCCTCGCATTCGCTGTGATAGCATTGCGCATGTTTACACAAGCTGAATACATATATTTAGGCAGTAAAAATATTTAGACAATAATAGACAGTAACAGTAATTATTATTATATAATAAAATACATTTTAAAATAAAGATTTATTGATAATTTTATTATTCATAATAAATACACTAATACCATTAATACATTTAATTATAATAATACTGTCGTGCCGAGCAACATCTCTAACAGAGGTAGACACATTACTGTGGGATTCCTGGCCTTCTCCTTCCAAAATTCATGTCCTTTAATATCAACATTTATAATCTACGCTAAAAAAAATCATATGCAGAAATAGATTTATTACATGAGCTGATTTATATTCGTTACAGTCATTTTTTGCTTCTTAAATCTCTGTAGCATTGTACACTTTGGACATACACTTCTGGGTGCTTTTCATAACCTCCCCCCAGTGACTGTTTCACCGCTGCTACACGGTCACCCTGTGCACTTATTTTCCCCGTGGCTCAGCATTATTTATTCCTTGTATTATGACTTTCCAAACACAAGTCACACAATAGCTTGCCTCCTGACTTCCCTACTCATTCATGGGGACTGGTAAAACTCACAGCAGAATGTAGCATGTTGGACATTGATTGCTCCTCATTCCCCATTGCTGGATACTTAGTGTGCTTTTTTTAACCCCTGGGGGGACATATATGACTCAGTAGGTGATACCCAATGGGTGACGCCCAGTGTTTGGGCACGGTCATTCTCCTGCTGTTATCTGAGATCCTCCTCATACTCTGGCTTCTTCATGCAGACCACAAATTTGCATTGTGAACTGGTGTCTCTTATCCTGTCCCTGCATTAACCCGGAATCATAACCGGGATGTAGGTTCCAGGCTGTCTGACACTCTCTCCTGGACAGACGTTTTTGAAGATGGATATATACGCGAAAAGTAAAGTTTATTTAATCAGCATGACTGTAAAAATAATAGTGAACAATGCAAGATCAACTGGCCAATTATTTAATCATTTTAACATAATTTCCCATGTTCAACGTCAACTCCCGATAACCGTTTGTACAGTATTTCTCCAGAATGTTCTGTTTGCTGTCTCAGTCTAAAAGGTTCTCACTGTTGTGATAATTGAGACCATCAATCATGCTACCGGTTGTCATTTTCCTGCTGTACCTCCCTACTTTCTGGGCACCATCATTGCCAAGTTCCAGTCATTTCCTGGGCCATGTCATGCTTGTAACTCTAAAAACTAGTCAAACACAAATAAAAAAATGTTGTCCAATATCAGCATTTTATGTGGAAGGATATTTCTGATATCAATCACTTTTCATTAACTATTTCTATTATGGCCAGTAAGGCAATTTATTTTTCTAAAAAATAAAGGATGTAGAGGAGAGCTGTAGGTACAGACATCTTGAACTGTTATTATATATTACTCTGACCAATTTGGGTGTAATTAGAAACAGGAAGTGTTTCTTTTCTTCAAGTTTATATCAAACGGATATGGGATTTTCAGATAATAAAAGGTCCTTCTTTGTCAGACACAACCATCTCCGATCCACTCTTCTGTTGGTCAAATTTAAAGTACATCTTACAGTTTGTACCTGAGTTTGCTGAAGTACTTTTTAAAAAGGGGACAAGGAGCATGGTGAGGATTTCTTGGACAGTGTTTTATAACAGAGAGAATGGGTCTGGTTTTTACTAACCAAAAACCCATTTCCTCTTTGTATGTTCTCAGAAGAAAAGAGACAATCGTCAGGTTCTTGTAAGCTTTTTTGGTTTTGTTTTGTTGTAACTCATTTTCAGAGATGTTGAATGTGTGCTAAAATTGGCTCTGCAGTTTCCTGCAAGCTCCCTGACACGTCACACGTTTTAATAGACACAATGCTCTCCAATGCTAACCTTGTTTATTATTTTTTTTAAAATGGATTTTGGAGTGACAGAGTGGCCTCATTCCTCCATGGCTCTGGGTTTGATTCCCAATGCTTGCAGTCCTGAAACACGTGGTTCGGTCAGCTGCTGACCCAGAATTTCCAGTCTTGGTGTCTTAGACCTGTGTTTATTAGAATGGGATACAGACTAAAACGATACTAGATAGGCCATGGTTATGGAAAATTGACTGATGGAAGAGCTTAAATAAAGCATGACAAGATGCAAGGAAAAGTAAGACTATACTGCTAAGCTGCAATGATTACATTCTTATGTTTCCAAGCATATTTGGGATATTTCTGAGAAGCTTTTACTTTGCCCATAGGTGGCTTTAAGGGGTAGCCAGGGGTCATCGTGGCCATGACAAGGTAAATAGGCGGCAGCCCCACATTAAAATAATAAAACAATATATGCAGTATTTTATTTTCTAAGTAAAACCACAGAATAGACATAATGCAGTGTGGCCACCTCCCAAAATATAACTGGCCATCGGAATGAACATTTTCTTTTGATGCCCCCTCCCCAAAAATAAAACAAAATAAATTAATTTTAAAAAATAATCAATCATCAATGGGATGGAGAGCTAAAGAAGGTGACGTGGAATGATTGCAGCAGAATGTAAAGTAGGCATGAGAATATGTGAATGTCAGGAATCTACGCAGGCAGATAGCTGTGAAATTAAGGTAGAAACCCATTTAAATCCATCTTATTGCAATGTGAATATTACAGCACCTCTAGATTCGGGGCGGATATGTGTGAGGAGAAAGCAGCAGGAGGCCAGTGGAGATGGGACAGTCCAAAGTGCAGATCAGTAGCTTGTGACAAAACATTGCAGGTGGTATAAGTAGCCATGCTGGATGGATGAAGAAAAATTCATGGGGGGGGGGAGGTCAAGGCAGAGTAGTGACAGAAACACATTTAAGAGCATCCCATCCCTAAGGAAGGCAATTACCTATGCTTGCCTGTACTGGTTGGAAGGTTGGTGAAGTTTGTCAAGGAAAAATAAAAGTCCATATCTGATGGGGGACAATTCAGGGTGTGGAGCATAACACCACGCTGTCACAAGGGTTCATATTACTAATGGAGTCTATGTTAAGCAAGTTATCAATGGTTACAATAATTACTGTCCAGTCCACTTTGCCCCGAGGTTCTGTTTGTCCTTATGTTCCGTATCAAGCACTACTTGTTGCTGTTCTGTCTTGCTCTAATTTCAGCTGTCATGGCTATTGGCTGTAAATGCATGGGTATCAATCAGATTAGAAAGCAGATGGGTGGAATGTGACAGACCTATAGGGAGCGAGGCGCCTGGATATTACCAGGCAGCTGCTTATTCGAGCCGCTGATGCACTGGTGCCCTTGGTTTCAGCAGCTCAAACAACAGAAGGAAGGAACCAAAATAAAAGGGATGCTATGGTTTTCAGAAGGCGCCTCAAGCAACCAGGTCCAGGGTGTGAATAGGATCCGTGTTTCATGGTTGCTAAGATACGCTCTCCCTGAGTACCATTTTGATAATGGAAGAATGAGCACAGTGAAAATGGGAATGCAAAGCTGATAGAAACAGGCTTCCAAGATGACCATGGCAGGATATCTTGAAACTTGTATTTTCTAACATTTGAGATAACAGCTGCACACAGTGGAAATGAATTTATGTACTTAATACATTTTAAAAGGCACAGCTAAGATGAATGTGGAAAAATGAAAAGCATGTCGAAAATGAAAGCTCCTTCCTGCATCCTCCTATCGAAAGCTAAAACTCTCTTAAGCATATCTTTAAGTACTTAGATAATGGCCTATCAATCAGAGTGGCGGCATGGGGCTTATCTTCACTGCAAACCAGTAATGAATGCTAAGGAGGAACACTGCTTGTGTGAAGCTGTTTCACAGAGAATATCACAAAAAGGAGGAAGTACATCAAATCTGATGTATATCTGGAAATTGATTGAAATTATATCAGTCACGAACATAAACAATCAAGTGGTATTTATTATAAAAAGGCTGATAAAATTATGAATCAGATATAAGTGCATATTTAGTACATTAGCAAATAAATATTGCTACATACACTTAAAAATCTCAGTCATGTATATTTACCTACTGAGAGACCTTGTGAGTCTCATACTTTAAAACTTTGTGAATATCATGTCAGTGTAGTTACGGATATACAGAAAAACCCAGATGACAAAGATACCTCAACAGCATGAAAAAATTTGCAAGGAATTCAATGTTATATACAGCTAAAAAGCTAGAAAGAGTAATAATCAGGGTGAATTTTTTCCTTTATTCTTTTAACCAGGAGTTAAGTGTATCAGCAGAGTGCATTTTGTGTGCTATTTTCATTCTCTAGAGAATTAAAAGGACCCAAACACATTGATCTTGAACCACAGACCCGTGTATGTGCTTCCTTTGAAGTCTCTCCTTTGCCTTGAGCTTGAAAGGCACATTGTTCAGAAACTGCATTGAGAAAGTAGTAGAGATGAATGCCATAGGTAAACTATAAAGAAGCATCTGACCAGGACAAAAGTAATTTAAAAAGGCAAAACATACAATAACCGTGACTGGTGTGGAACATTTTTTCGGGGGGTTGCCTCACTGGCATACTGTTGTACTGTTGGCTCACACCTCCAGGGCCAGGGGTCTGAATCTCAGATCCTCTGTGTGTCTGTGTGAGGAGTTTCTCCCTGTGTGTGTCTATGTGAGGAGTTTCTCCCTGTGTGTGTCTGTGTGAGGAGTTTCTCCCTGTGTGTGTCTGTGTGAGGAGTTTCTCCCTG
>JAABNY020000136.1:26195935-26232496 GCA_015164015.2 Brevimyrus niger
TGTGTGTCTGTGTGAGGAGTTTCTCCCTGTGTGTGTCTGTGTGAGGAGTTTCTCCCTGTGTGTGTCTGTGTGAGGAGATTCTCCCTGCGTGTGTCTGTGTAAGGAGTTTCTCCCTGTGTCTTATGGGATCCCTCTCCTTGTCTCTCCTATTAAGGTAGCTCAGACAGTCAACATTATCTGCTTGCACGCTACCGCTCCACTTTGCTTCCCCCAGAAAGTGTGAAAAAGTAATTAGAAAATAATTAAATTCAATTTAACTACAATTTGTTTTAAACGTGGGTGTCATCACAGGCCAGCCCAGTTCCCACTTGGACTAATTAATGCGATCCAAACAAACCAACTGTCATGCTAATGTGCTGCGACGTTAACGGCTTCTAATTCTCAACGCTTTTAACAGCCTGAATGAGGCCATTGAATTGTCGTACCTGAGACGGGAGGTCTGATGAGAGGTGACAGAAAGACGGAAGACAGTTCAGCTCATATACGCACGCTGTTGAGCAGGACCAGGTTCCTTACTCAATGAATAACTAATGAATAAATTTAAATAAATTACGTAATAATATCACTTTCCAAATTACATGCTCATTTCTTTCACATATTCGCCTCACAGAGTCTATTGCAACACACAGCATACAATGTCACGGCCCCCTCGCGAGAACGCAGACAAGTCCAATTAGCCAACATCTGGCACAGGCTCTTCGAGGCCCTGAACCACCTCGTGCTTGATGGCAGCTGTTGTTCTTCCCAGGAGTCGACATACTGAGCATTTCATACCTGTTTCTAGTGTATTCCTGACCCGACCTGCCTGCTGTGCTCCAGCCCACTCCTGCAGTCCCTGGATCCCCCATGTTCTCTCCAGTTCCATCCATTGTCATCAGTGTCACACTGATCTTCCTGGCTAACCTGACTCCATTCTCTCGACCTCTGCCTCAAGATTCTGCTTCTGTTTGCTCTCGATTAAATAAAACCTCCACTTTACCTGGCACTCTGTATGGTTCTGAGTTTTTTGATACAACAACACTTACAGTATAGTGTTTGTGTTTATTCAATAAACACAGCTAGAACTATGTATTGACAAACGTGAATAGGATGGTCAAAATAAATGAAAACAATAAGGTTAATAAATTGATATAATATATAATAATTAATTTGACCAATAAATTGATTCTCTTTCTTTATATGTATTAATTCTAGTTTTTTCACAGGTTGGCACTCGAAACATTGTCAGTGACACTTTCAAAATCATTTTCACTGCTCAGCAATCCTAACAGGGATAAGTGATATTTGTGTGAATGGATCCTTGTACTAAATTATGTTAAATAATAATTAAAAAAAAACTAAAAGAAGTCATTGATGAGAGGTCATGAGTAGTAAACAGGGAAAGGAGTACCCAAAAATCATCTGAACTTTGTGGCTAAATATATTCATGAGATATATTCATTACTACAGTAAGTTGACATGTTCATTGACTCTTTTTTCCTTCACTGACTGACATCGATCCATGATAATTTGCCCACAGGGGAATATATTTATCTCTGCATCAACAGGCTTCTCAGAGCGACAAGTGGCATACGGTCTTCTGTGCTATACTGGGACACATGTTTGTCAGCATAACAGAACTAACCCAAAACAATTGGGGCATTTTCCCTTGTTTGTGTCTGTCATCAGTGGACTGATGAAACAAAACATTTTTTTATTTCTTTTGCAACAATCACCAGAGGTGGGTTTGGTGTATAACAAGTTAAGTCCATGGAATAAAAAACACACTGTGAAGCGTGGTGGTGGATCTCTTGTGAAGCTTCTTTTCTTCCAAAAAGGGATCTTGATGAGGAATACTTTCAGATCCCCTGAAACGCCCCCTCCCATCTTTATCAAAGAAGGCCCAGTTCTACATAGGCATGGCAAAGAGTGGGAGACATCATACTAAATACGGGGGAAAGAACCAAAGGAACAGGGGTGACGTGTAACTCACAATTTTGCTGGCTTCATTAACCTGTCCAATTAATAGAGCTTTCTATTGAAATTATTACAATTGTGTCGTCACCCTTACCCATATGAAAAACTGCCAATGAGCATTAGCACCACATGACATTCACTGAGGACTGGGAGCTCTACTGGCTGAAGCAGATCACGCTCTTAATCTGCCCTGAAGCAAACAGGGACCAGTGTAACCTAATGGAAGTCCCTCAGCCACCTTCCAGTTAGCCTGCACGCCTTGACATTTTTCAATATTTCACCTTTCATCTAGAAAACATTTATTCCAAAGTGCTACAAATGCTTTTATTCGGTACAAATTCAGCACCAGGACTGAGACCACTTAAAATGTCATTATTCTATTTTTTGTTAAACCGGGGCTTGACTTAATTATATATTATTTTCATGAAGAGATTAGAGGCGACCGGGAGTCTTGACAGAAATCTCTCCAACTGCCCTTAATCTCAAAACAAATATGCAAAGTTCACACGTAACCATTAAAACTTTCAAAACTTTGAAATACTCTGCTAATTTCATTGTAAAAATAAAAAATCTGTACTATTTCAAAAAGGACAATAGAGATAATGAATTTAATCCTTCTTAAGTGTATTCAAATGTATTCAACACTTGCTCTAAACTTGGGGGGGGGGAGTGATTGATTAATCTACTTATGTTCTGTCTAGTTTTGAAGAAAAACAGAATAAATCGTATTTCATGTTATTAAGTATATAGCTGAGTTCATTTTTAAATACATAATCTGTACCATTAATTGTCCTCAAAATGTCCATCTCTGTAAATCACCAGTCAGTTTGTCTAACTACAAATAGGCATCTACTATTGTACCAGTTGGTTGTGAACATTACACATCAATGGCTCCTTGTTCCTTCCTCATAGAGAAAGTCCCATATACTATCTACTGTAGTTTCCGACTGTCTACTGTCCTGCATTAAATGCAAGGGGTTTTTGCTTTAGTATGACCAGCTGCTGCATTGTAGTGCCAGTCCGTTCCTCTGCTATTAATACAGAAAACATGGAACATTGTTTCTTGCTGCAACTAAAACTACTGTTCAGATTCATTGGGCTAAAAACCGGACAGTGAGGGGGCTGTGTATGGAGGGCGGGACAAATGGCTCGGCGAGGTAAGCCTCTGTGCCCGTGACTCGAAGGACGCTGGCTGAGACCTGGCCTCAGTAGTATAGTCATATGTCTGTGGGCCCTTGAGTGAGGCCCATAATCCCCTGCTCTAGGGGTGCTGAGTGTTAGCTTACCCTGTGATGTGACCCTGAAGCTTGTTCTCTTCTCTCTGTGTGTCTCACAGTAAGTGAAGAGAAGCATTATGATGTATTTGCACAGATGGTAAATAAGGAACAGTTTGACACCATTATTAACTGGCAGCAGGTGAAAGATGGTGAATCACCTGACATGCAATATGTGACCTTCCCACTTCTTAACAGATTCACTTGGTTAATTTTCTAGGGTGTGTCTCATCTCAGTTGCTGCAGTTTAATTGGGTGTAGCATTTGAGTGCAATAAAAAATGTAAGTATGGTTGGCTAGGACCCCTACGATACCAAAATTTGTAGGTGCTCAAGTCCCTTATATAAAATGCCATTGTCAGGATCGGTCCCTGTCTTGCCTCTGCCCAAGTGTCATTTCACCATTTGGCCAGCTGGTGGCGCTAATCGTCCCATTTCCTGTTATATCTCAGCTTGGTGGCTCCTAGTGTTTCCTTGTTTCCCTGGCTGCTGTGTGACATCCCTTTTTGTCTTGGGTTTGTGTTTATTTTTAATATATGTGTATATATTTGTGTGTATATTTATTTCATTTTTGGTTTGTGTTTTACTCCTGTTGTGTATTTCTGCTTGGTCTCTTGTTTTGTACCTTTAATTTATTCTTGCTTATGCCCCATCTTTGTTATTCGACTCCAGTTTATAAACCCTTAAGCATTTGTTGTAACCCTCACCTGTGTCTTGTTCCCAACTGTAGTATTTAGTTTATTATTTTGGTTTGCCCCTGTCCCTCATGTAGTCCTCACTGTCAGTGTATTTACGTTCCTTCCCTCATTCTGTTCCTTAGTCTGGTCACTGTGCTCAGTTGTGTTTCCTTGTGCTTATTACTGTGTGTTGTAGCTGTTGTCCTGTGTTAGCTCCTGGTTTGTTAGGGTTGTTCCTGTGTTGCCCCCTTAATCTTATCAGCTACCTGTTTTGTTTTTACCCCTTGTGGTCCCTATGTTTTCTAGTTCTCCCTTTGTGATCTGTTCTGTTTAATAAACCCTGTTTCTTGAGAGCTACTACGTGGATTCTCCCTCCTTTGTCATAACAGGCATATAATTTGCATATATCTATGCACACCCTCCCATATAGTATACCTGCACATATTATACCTATTCATCCATCCATTTTCTATAACCACTTGTTCTGTCCAAGGTTGCAGGGGGTCTATCCTGGAGACTATGGGAGCAAGGCAGGAAACAACCCAGGATGTGGCCCCAACCCATGGTAGGGCACACTTATAATACCTAATACCTGGTTTCCAATTTTGGTCAGCTGACTAGTGTAAGATTTTCAGATCGAGAGAAGTCTGCACATGCATTTACATGTGCGTAACAGTTTTATTGCCTTTGAAATAGTTTTTAGGGTTTGAAAACTACCCCAAAACTTTTAATGTCGCTTTAATTTAAGGTTTATTTTGGAATAATAAACATTTGCCATATGAATTCTTGCATGATCATGAGTCATATCTGATGTGAGAGTTGCTGACCTTGCTAATACAACAACTTGCAAATACCAACTGAAAATATAGTCTGATAGTGTAGAAAAAAAACAGGTTTTCTGCTTTCACTCTTACTTTTCAGCCAGCCCCATATTTGACTAAATTATGGTCGTCTATCTATTCAAGTTTTTGGAACTTTCTGAGTGATTTTTCTTATCTTTTTTTCTCCTATATTTTCAATCCATGATTGGTTGAGTCCGCGGATGTGGAGCTCATGGGTAAGAAGCGCCAATTGTACTTTTCAATACACATTTCTGAGATCACTGAGACCTTGGGTGCCTCATCTTGATGCTGAGGTTGGGAGTCACAGGCATACGAGGACCTGGGACAGCATTTCAATTTTCACGCAGGCGTTCAGCACACCATGAGAAATTATTTTGAAGCACAAGCCATTTTGTTCTTTTCTAAACAGCGCATGGATTCGAAGCGCGATCTTTGCGGAGTGCACCACGTGTTTGCAAGGGGGCCACTTGCTTTTCTGTTGATTATTTTATGAGAGGGGGAAAAAAATCTTGAATATGGAAAATGAGGGTAATGCTGGATACTAAAAAAGATTTGTTAATGCTTAATGGACTATCAGAAGCGAGACAAGAGTAAAGCAGGGTACTTAATGCTTTAGTGAGACACTTTAGCTAAATAGCGTTATTAAACTGAAAGTTGTAATTAGTGTTCTGAAGAATATGCATTATACAGTATAAGAAATGCACTTAGCTTTTCAGCCTTTTTGCATTTTAATGCAAATATATACTGTATAGAATAGGTATTATTTTTGTGCAGTATGGTGGTGAGGGGCTCAATGGGTGGCAGTCAGGCTTCACAGCTTTGCATTGAGGGTTCAGTTCCTGCAGGCCCAGCTTGGTGTGTGCAGAGCATTCAGCCCCTCTTCGCATTTCTGTACCCATCCTCCCACGTTATACCGTGGTTCTTTTAAGAGGGAGGATATTTACGGAAGCTGATTGTGTTATTGTAAGGCCGAAGCACAGCTCGATTTCGTTAAGCTGGCTTTACCAACAAACACAGAATCAGAGAGGACACTAATTGATCGTATTCATCCCTCCGTCCCTCTTTCAACCACTTATATAATGGAGGGTCACAATGACAGTCACTAATGGCAGTAATGGTGACTGTAAAAAAGGAAGAAAAAAATCACAAGAGCATTGGCTCATCTTTTGAGTATCAGCCATTTAGAATTTTAAATGTGAAAGCCCTGTCACCCTCAACGGGATGAGCAGGATAAGGATGGATGGATGGATGGATGGATGGATGGATGGAATATAAAACCAAGAAGTTCTGTATATCCTGACCAGTCAGCTGAGGAAAGGGAGCTTGTCATGACCTGCTCGTTCGATCCTCGTCAGCGCCAACACCTCGGTCTCCTGCAAGAGGTGCTGTTCTGGCTGAACGAGCCAGAGATCCGGGAGGACCCGGTTGCGCTGGATTTGGCGACATTTTAAGGAAGATGGCCGCGCCTGGAGACATGCACCGTATGGCAGAGATGCATGACAACCTCCGACTCCTGGTCCAACTCGTGACCGACAGGAGGCTGCCGCTGGTTGGGTCTCAGCAGCTGAAGCTGGAAAACTGCCATCTGACCCTGCGGAGACTCCGCAACCGCTTCCTCCACCACCGCTCGCCGGAGGAAAAACAAGCGATGGGAGAAGAGACCCGCAAAGGAGCCAAGCGCCTCACTCTCCCTCGCTTTTTCCCCAGCCAGCGGCCAGGGCCGTCTGGGACGCGATTCCACGGGTCCCTAAAGCCCTTAAAGGGGCCGCCCCAGACCTGCCCGCTGTCCCGGACCTGCCCTCTGTCCCAGACCTGCCCACTGCCCTGGATCTGCCTGCTGTCCTGGACCGGCCTGCTGCTGGCCACACGGCCGAGGACGCTGCCTTTCTGCACGTGGCGCCCCCTGCTGGCTGCATGCCAGAGGAAGCTGCCCTGCCTGTGGCCCCACCTGCAATGGTGGATGCCACCGCTCTGCCCATGGCACCTCCTGCTGGCCCCATGTCCGCGGCCCTGCCTGCAGCCGCTAACGCCGCCGCTCTGCCCGCAGCCGCTGCCGCCGCTCTGCTTGCAGCGCCCCCTGCTGGCTGCACGGCCAAGCCCGTCCAGTCCTGTTCGCTTGACCTGCCTGTCCAGTTCTGTTTACCTAACCTGCCTGTCCAGTCCAGTTCACCTGACCTGCCTGTCCAGTCCGGTTCGCCTGTGACTCCGCCTGCTGAAATGGCCACACCCTTGGCTCCGCCTGCTGCCACCACTCTGTCCGAGGCGCCTGCTATGGCCCCACCTTCATCTGCTGGCCATGTGTCGGCAGCACTTGCCGAGGCACCCCCTGTTGGCCGCACGCCTAAGGTGTGTGCCAAGGCGCCCCCTGCTGGCCGCACACCTGAGGTGTCGGCTAAGGCACCCCCTGCTGGCCGCACGCCCAAGCCCAGCTCTCCTGTCCTGCCCGGCCTGTCCTGCTCGCCCGCGGCTCCGCCCACGCCGCCGACTGCTGCAGCCACACCCGCACCAACTACCTCTCCTGGCCCCGTGGCTCCTGTTTCCCCAGCCCTGGTCCCAGTCCCTGAGGTGGTCCTGGACAGTCAAACCTCCACTCCTTTCTTCTCGGAGGAGGAGGAACTTAAGTGGGACCCCTCGGGGACCTCCTTTATAACTCTCTCGCCCTTGCCTCAGCGAGACCGACACAGGACCCCGCCTTTCTGTGTCCCCCCTGGCTCGCCCTCCCGCGCCTTGCCCGTGGCTTGGTGGCTGCCTGCGGGTTCTGTGGCTCTGGGTCGACCGTCGCCTGCGGGTCTCCCACCAACACCTCGTCGCCTGGCCTCCGTCCCGCTTCCGAAGACAGGCCGAGGGACAGACGAAGGAGACAAGGAAGGAGGGTCCCCCTGCTCCAGCATGTCGACGGTCAGCGCCTTCGCCAGCTCCAGCTGCTCCGTCACCGGCCGTGGCTTGCCCCTCCTCCTTGCCTTCGCTGGTACCCCCTCCAACTCCTCCTTGTCTCCTTCGTCTGTCCCTCGGCCTGTCTCCTTGCCCCAGGTGTGGTCCCCTTCTGCTCCAGCCTCCCGGTCGTCTGCGGCCCCTCCGGTCGCCGCCCGTCGCCCACCTGGGCTCCCTCAGGTTCGCTTCGTTCGGGTCGTTCCTCCGTTCTTTGTGCCCTCTGTCTTTCCCTTCCTGGTCTGTCTGTCGGCGTTTCCCGTGCTCCATCAGGTCCCACTTCTTGTCTTTGTGCCTGTTTTGTGTCTCTGTCTTCTTCCCAGTTCCCAGTTGCTTTTGTTTTTCAGGTCCTGTGTCCTCAGTCCCATCTCCTCTGTCGCCCAGAGTGCGCGCCTTTGGGGGGGGGTCCTGTTATGACCTGCTCTTTCGATCCTTGTGTGTACCATGCCCCCTCATTATCCACGTGTGCTTCCCCGATTGTGCCCAGCTGTTCCCTGTTATTTTGGCTTGTTTTGTGTATATTAGTCCACGTCTTCCTTAGTTGAGTGTCCGTCATTGATGTTATGTACTCTGTTGTCTACCCTGCTTCCCCGATTAAAACCCTCGTTACCTGCAATTCCGCCTGCTGGCATCATCTCTCCCCACTCCCTGCCTGCACATTCGCCCCGATCGTGACAGAGCTAATCATACAAGTCATTACAGAGCCAAGCCAATACAAATTTGCTTGCAGCACAAATAAATCAAGAGAGTCCCAAAGCAGGGCAAGTTTTCAATTCAGTTGTGGTGTTATGTGAATAATGATAAAGTTCCCTGACTGCTGGCTTAATCAATCATGCTTGTAACCAAATTTTTACTTCCAGAATTATTTTTCACCAATCAAGTTGCTATCTGAGCAAACAGAACTGCACTGTTCAAAAATAAATCCCTGAATAATTGCAGGTTTTGTAACATCAGAGAAAGTATTCATTCAGTGACACAAATAGAATCTGAAAGAAAATATCTGGAGATTTTGAATATATGACAGTCCATATCCGAAGCCTGCCCTGTGCACACAAGCCAGCTAATGGCCTGCCCGGTACTGAGGTTTCAGCCTGTAAATCAGCTTGGCTTTGCAGCCACTGTGGGGACATGACCCCTGCTATTGGCTTTGGCTCCTGATTCACACTCCAGCTGTCAGGTGCCGATGACTATTGCTCAGAGCTTAATATCATCTGCTATACAGCCTTCACTGTGGTCCAAAACATATGGCAAACACGCTCAGTGAACTCAGAACTCTTTGCTCAGTACATTAAAAGTACAGCGATTATATTAATCATGGAGAAATCACACATGAATTTAAGCCCAAAGAATGAACTGAAGGGTAAACATGTCTTCTTTGGCAGCAATATGCACATTACTGCAAAGCATTCAGGATATAACAAAAAGTATATGTAATATATTACATGTCAAAAGAAAAAATAAAAGAAGAAATAAAAACACCAACACATTCACTGCAAGTGATGGCAGGAAAATTAATGTGTAAAATGTATATTTAATACACTGAATGGTTTATGTAATCATAAACAGAGCACAGTTTCGAATATGAAAAGAAAATCGACAAATTTAAACTCTTGTCATTCAGCATAAATGGTACCCATCAGAAACATAATGAGATCTTCATTGTTACCCACACACCATCCATCCATCTGCATTGTATTTTCCCACTTGGGCACAATGCTGAATTGTATCCTCAGAACAACCCTAAAAACATTTTGGAGCCTGGTGTGGTTTGTGTGGTCATACAGTGTCTAGATTTCTTTTAAAGAGTGCTGCTTATCTTTCTACTTTTTCATGCTCATTCAGATTTGAAAGATTTTGTAAAGCAATGTAGAGTATTTATGTTCCTACAGTAATTTCTTCAGACAGGAAACTGTTGCTAAATACAAATTAAACCAAGTGAATTTATGAGGAGGAATGCATCAATACCACTTTTTGAGACTGAGTTGCCCTTTCACACATGTGGCACACGACTGGGTATTGTCCGTGTCAGACGTGTTCACACCTACTAATAATACTCTGCTTGGTTTAGAAGAGGGGTGGCGCAAAAATGGGTTCATGTATGAAAATGGCTATAGTGAGATTAATGCTTGGAAGAAAGTATTTATTATTTATAATTATGCTAACTCCATTGTTAACATCAAAGTCATGCCTCATAGTTTGAAATAGACTTTCAACAGATTACAGACTAACATATTAATGGAAAAGAATGTAATGTTTTATAAAATCAATAAAGCTATAAAATAAATGGCTTAGAAGTCAGAGAGAAACGTCTCCATGTATTCAGTAGACTCCAAAACCTGACTTTATCAATGACTGACAATGACAAAGAATGACATGTTGGATAAGAGAGTTATCTTTTGACATTTTCTCTCTCTGTGCTAATGCTTGTTGCCGCATAGCTCATTATGTTGAATGTGTAGTTCTGATGCTATAATCTTCTTCACATAGATTCAAGGCTGACCACAGACCAGCCTCACTGGTTTTGTTTGGTCTTTGTTTTTCTGTTTTCCCTGGTGTTTACGATTAGTTATCATTCTTTCCCTGTTTTATTTTTGTTCTTAGTCTCTCCTCGTGTAGTCAGCCTTCAGTGTTACGTTCCCTAGTTTCCAGTGCAGTGTGGTTAACATTTCCTGGTTTTGGTGTTTGTTAAAGTTCCCTAGTTTTGTTCTTGTTTATTATGTTGCTTCATCTGTTACTTGTCGTTCAGTGTCACTGTTGATTGGCTCGTTTGGTCCAGTTTGGTCGTTTTGCTCATGTTCCACACCTGCTCCCTCATTAACCTGTTTCTGTGTGTATTTACTTGCCTGCCCTGCTGTCCTTTAGTCAGTCGTTGTCTATGCTGCTGTGTGGCCGTTAATTTACTGTACGTTATCACTCTACCATTTTTGCCCAGTCCTCTTCCCAGTCTTTGCTGGTCGCTTAGTTGTGTCTCGCTTTATGGTTTCAGTTAATATCTTATTTTTCCCTGTTTCTTTTGTTTCAGTGTTTTCCTCAGTGTATTTTAGTTGTATTCAATAAACCCCTATTGTTTCGGAGTTCAGTGGATTGTCCCCTTTTTTCCGTCTGCACCATGCACCATACAAACTGTCCTAGCAGTGCACTTCACACCTGCACTTAATGTATCCCATTCCTTTTGAAGATCACTTGATGCCATCCTATGATTCCTGAGAACCTGTTGGATAAGCTAACAGTCATCTCTGACATTAGAGAATCGCTTACGCCCTTCACCTGGCTGGTTTCTGGTTGCTCTCAATGTCTTCTACTTCACCTTATTCTTGTGTACTGCTGTCTTAAGAATTTTGAACATTGAAGATTCCAGACGCTCAGTGTAGCCTTTTGCGAGCAGAGCTGGAATTAAACTGGGATTTAAGAATGGAAATTTATTTTAAAATATTGACTGGTCTCGTTTTTCTACAGCTGTATTTGTCAACAAGCAATAACATTTCTCAGTTTCAACATCTGATATGTTATCTTTGTTCTATTTTCAAATAAATATGGGTTTATATGATTTGCAAATCATCACATTCTGTTTTTATTTACATTTTACACAGCGTCCCAACTTTTTTGGAAATGGGGTTGTAGTAATTGAAGAAAGAGCAGCAGCATGTGGTGCCACCCCACCCCTCCCTGTGAAACAATTCTTTGAATTGAATGTTCAAATCATCTAAGTCAACAGTTTTATAGAATCAGTTCTGTAAATTGAACCGATCTTTCCATCACTAATTGCTGATAAATCACCGGTCGGCATTATGGACATTGGAGCATTGTCATAAGGATGAGTATGAGTATGACCCAGTACCGATACTACTATCCGTATTGGTGCACCGCTACATTTTAAGCAAGCTAATGAAAACACAGTAGTATTGCAAAACTTTTAGGCAGATTTGTTACTGTTGCAGAAAATTCTCAGAAAGCACTAAATTGTTCTAGAGCAAATTAACATAAAAGAAACATGCCACTAAATTATATTCTCAATCAAATGGCCTGTTCTGGAAAGGCAAAGTGTCCTGAGCCGGTTTGTCTAGATATAAATATATATAAAAATGGAGGGCTATGACACTTTAAAAATAGTTTGTTTTTAAAAGCAAGAAGATTATCTGTTCATCCCAGGAAGATTTTTTTTAATTATTTAACAAGGATTCATCATCAAGCAAGGCTATGCAAAGTAGTGTCCTCTCTGGAGCATATATAAGTCACATGGACAGAAGGGTCTTCTTACAAGGTGATTGTTGATGATGTCACCTCAGAGTCATTAGCAGGTAAGCTCATGCTAGGAAACTGGCCCTACAGGCTGAGCCTGAGATTAGCCTTATTTCCCTGAAGAACAGCCTTCCACGAAATCCGCCATATTTCTAAGAAGCACAGCTGAGATTTCTTTAAAGTGACAACTGGTTGTTATTGTGGGCCACCCAGCAGCAAGGCTTCAGAAAACTGTTTTTATCCTGCGATGGGAACAATGTCTTTTTCTCCGTCCTGTTCCACCACATAATGACTAGTTTGACCTATAATTTCTACAGAAAAAGAATGTGGCAATTATGGATTACCTGAAATAGGTGAGAAAATACACTGAAAATGATGATTGCAATGTTTTCTGTAATGGGACTGTAAAAAATTCTTGATAGAGTCAATTAACAGTTTGGGAACTGCATCTCTGATCAGTGAACAGAGCACCACTGATCAATAATGGAAAAGTGGAAAGGCTTTCGGTGACAGATGTGTTAGTAATTTCACCAGGCCAATGACAATGACCCACCAGGCATTATTCCTTTCATTTCAGACAGCCTAAAATCTCACAGAACATCAATAGTCCAGCTCTGTATTTTTAAAGCAAACTCATATCATTGTTGTTCATTACCTTCAACATATCTTGACACATCAGTGTCACCCAACAGAGGTGTTATATGTGATTACATTTACAGCTTTGAGACTATTTTTGCACTGGGGACAAACATCATTACTCTATTCAATCACAGGTAATGTTGAAACACTGATGTCACCTCGTCTGAATAACTAAAGAGTAAGCAGCTGTCTGTAATGTAATCCTCCTTCTGATAAAAAATGTCTATTATGCAAGTATTTGGTTTAGTAACAATAAAGCCACTATATCTGTCCTCCTGTGTATGTTGTTATGAATTACTTTTTATTCGGAAGAGTAAGCCCATTCAGCACATATTCACAGCTTTAATATAACCACCAGGAATTAATCTGCACTTAAAATGGCATTGCAAAGATTGTGATGACGTTGCCATAGTTACATGAGCCATCTCCATCTAGTTTCATGTGTTTTTGCTTCTGTTTTGAGTGCCTGCGATGGGTTGGTTTCCCATCTTGGGTTGTTCCCGGCGCTGCACCCGCAGCCTTCACGATAGACTCTGGACCCCCCTGAATAGGATGAGCAGTTTCAGAAAACGGGTGGATGGATTAGTGGATGGATGGATGGAAGTATGGTTGGATGGATGGATTGATTTGTTGAGTGCATTGAATGCTCATTTGTCTCTGACATTTACATTTCCATATTAGCTTTACACCATGAAGTTGTACATTGTGTATAAATCACAGAACAAAAGACATTCTTTTATTTGGAATAATATACCTCAGGGTGCTGTGCTTTATTTGAAGATGTTGTATGTTGTATTTAATAGCTGTGTGAGTTTGAGTATACAATCTTCATTCACATGAAATAGGCCTTAACCTCAATTATATTCTGTAGCAGCTATTCCAAATCTTAAAATTCAGCACTGTGTCTTCCATTTGCATTATGTTAATGGATGTTGTTTGTATGTTGGTTAGCACCTCATGTTATTTCCAAATCACAGAAAAAAGAGATTGTTTTGTTTGCTTATCAAGACTCAAAATTCATCACTGTTAATGCCTTAATAACAATTCTGATTGGATACGATGAAAGTTCAATTTTTATCGTCAAACGTATTGGACATAGCATTTGTCTAGGCAAATCAAACAGATTGAGTATTATGTCATGTGAATTGAGATACATAAATGAAAGTAAAATTAACAGCAAGTACAGACCAGTCATTTGAGTATAACAATATGTTGGGCAGACAGAAATTAATCATTGATCCAGCAAAATTCTTTGTATTCTTTGTGTGTGTTCTGGCCTGTGACTGGCTTTAGACATGTAGTGACAGTGTACTGGTTCATTATGAATGACTGCTGCTTGGTCAAGATTCACAGTAGATGTCTGACTAACTATACTAAGACAATAAAGAAATTGATTGTACAGTATTCATTATATGTCCTCATCTATCTCACATCATACAATAGGATATGATTTGAAAGTAAAATTCAAACTGAATAAAGCTGTATAAAGGAAAGTCATCTCTGGCTGCTCTGTCTTTTCCAATTCAGATCCTTGGCAAATCATCCAAACAACAACATAAAAAGACTTCTCAAAATTAGGAAAAAAAACAATGTTGTGTTTAAATAGCTGAATTACCAAACTATTAACCAGTTTAACAATACCTTTTCATGTATAATTTGAGAGGAGTCTTAAAGCGCCATCTCATCTAAAAACCTCATGCGCGCACCATAGTGCCTCTTCTGTCTATTTGATATAATGACACTCGTAAAGGCAAATAAGGAAATAATCCACTTCGCATAGTGGCCAAAATGCAGATTTGCAGATGCTGTTCTTCTTATAAACACGATGTCTCTTGAAGAACTGTAGTCTTCACATGCTGAATGTAGCCCTTTGATCTATGGTCATCGGTCATGTTCTTTTCATGTACAGCCATTGTATGAAAATTCAAGAGCACATTAAACCACAATATTGGCAGCATTCACGGTCATTATGCAGAGGTTTGGCTGAACTGAATTGGCTACCAAGGTGTGATGGTTTTTGGATAGAGCAGAGGTTCAAGCTCCATAGACTGTGACTCTTCACCTCCTCATATTGTGACACTGCAAACAGGCTTATTAGGCAAGGGGCAAAAGCAAATAAACACCATGAGCAACACTGGCATTGAGCACCACTCTGACTCATACAAAAGTCAATACTTCTCATTGATAATCAAAAGCCATTATAAACCCCAGTGGGCATCATGGGAAATCACTGGGGCTAAAGGGAGAGCATTTTACAAACACGGACATTGTGGCTCATTAAGTGATTTTGTTCAGCTCAGTTGTTTATTTCGAAATCCACAGCGAATCTAGCTGATGACAGCTCTGCAGACAAAAGGGGAACAACTGGGTGGTGGAAGAGCCATGAAGGGACGTTTGTGTGTGCAAAGAGCTGGATGCTGCCAAGGCATAATGCCACTGTCTTAGCAGTTAATTCTGATGTTTTTTTTCAAGTGAATAGAACTCTTCAGTATGTAACATGGTTTCTTTATGGTTATGAAAGATGTTTCTCAGCCACAGACCTCAATCTAAAAAAAAGAAAAACAAACCTTAATGGGATGGCTTTCATTGGCCCTGTAATGGACCAGCATGTGTCAAGGACCAAGACAGGTCATGTGATGCATGATTACATCATCAGAAGCCTTAAGTGATTTGTACAATTGAAATTACATTTTTGTACTGATGAAGAACTGCTTCGTCATCATGTACTCTATGCATTCTAAATGTACATTTATTGAATTAATACTCATCCTAATGTTTGCTTTTTGTTGTCTAACTTCACATGCCTGCCACCAAGAGTTGGGGGTTCTTTGGTGCCCTATTTCCACTGTAAGTATAGTGTTGTTGGGAAGACTTAGTGAAATCCTTCTGTGATTGGTGGAGAGATGTAGGGGAGAGAGCACTCTATTCCCAGTCAGTTGTTCAGCACACTCCCTAGATCGATCTTGCAGCCACAGCAACACATTATTACCTTACTGATACTTGGATCCGCTGAAACATTTGATCTGTGTCCACATGTAGGTTCTGCTAATACAATCACTGTAAAGCACCAGTGGATGGGAAAACGGTTTCAGTTGGGTCCAACTAACACCCATCATCCCTATTGGTGAAGGATGTTTGATTTTTCTTGGACAAGCTAAAAAACACTCTGGCAGCCATTTCACAGTAAAATTTTTATATCTCCTATATACAATGCGTACTGCACATTAGTGTGAATAAAATTCATGAATTGAAACAAAAAAAGGAATCGTGTTTAAGGATCTTTAATGAAAAAAATTATGGGTCCATAAATATCAATACCTACTAGAAATACAATTAGTTCTTATATTAACCAACAATTCACTTTTGATTTATCATAGCAACATACTATGAACATGCAGTTATCTTTAATGACTACTGTAAATATGTCTGTCTGCTTGTTTTCCTTTTTCATAGCTGTACCTTCCCACAGTAATGTTAGCATATCATACTGTATGTTTATTCAGTTTGTTAATTTGAACTTTGGTGCAAAAAGAAACCACATACAATGCGAAAGAAATCAATGAAAACAGCTTAATTGTTTCAGTCAGAATTTTCACTCTGATCCCACTGATAAATAAATGGCATGGTGCAATAAACCTTTTTTCTAAATAGTATGAGAAGTATCTTGAGAGTGTGGTTCCTTTTTTGTATCCCACTGATAAATAAACCATGAGAAAATAGCAATAGTCGCTAACCAAAGCATGCTGTAGCACATAATAAATGTTTGTGTATTTCTTTTCTCTTATTGCTTAAATGTCCATGAAACTTGTGGAAAAATCAAATTGGATTTTCATTATTGAGTGGAGTCCATTATTGATTGTAAAATTGAAATGGCAGCACTAAATGAAACTTCATTACACCAAGTGATGGAAGATCAATCATCTGTAAACGAGACATAACTATATATATTTTAACTGCTAAATTTTAGGAAATCCCCAACTAAACCGATTAGCTAGATTACCTGTATGATGTATAACAGTCAGTGAGTGAGCCTGAAACTTTGTGTGGAGTGTTTCACTATTTCATGCTAAAATCTCCTGCCACAATTTCATGCTAAAATTTACACGAGGTTGGTGTTTTACATCCTACTAAACAGACTGTTGCAGATAAATGAACTCTAGTGACTGAACCAGAAAAGCTGCTACTTAAAGAGACAATCAAGCTCAGACCTGAGGTGTTCCTGTGTCTCAGGAAGCACTAACAATTAAATTACTGATGCGTTTCAGTCTTGAGGTATCCAAGACATTTTATATGCATCCTTTTTATCAGCCCAAATTGAACTCATAATTGTTAAAAAGCCAGATATTTGATGCATTAGTCTTTCATAAAACAGATGTACTTATACTTTCTTATATATTTTTCTTTTATATTTTAAGTAGTGATGATTTTATTTATATTATATTCCATAAAATAACACTTGAATGAAAGATACATTTATATAGTGCTTTTTCAAACACCAAACAAAGCCACTCCAACCACCACTACTGTGTAGCCCCCACCTGGATGATGTGACAGCAGCCATTCTGCCCCAGTATGCTCACCACATAGTAGCTAAGGTGGGGAAAGGGACAGGAGATCAATTAGATATAGGGGATGATTAGGAGGCCAGATTTGACAGGACCACATTGGGCAGTTTTGCCCAGGACATCAGAGTAGCACCCTTACTTTTTTGGAAAATGTCCAGGGATCTTTTATGAGCTCAGAGATTTGGGACCTCGGCCTTACGCCTCATCCAAAGGACGGCACCATTTTATCATCACAGTGTCCCCATCACTGCACTGGGATCCACGCTGACCACAGAATGGGCTAATCTGCAGGCCACAGTGTCCCCATCACTGCACTGCGATCCACACTGACCACAGGATGGGCTAAAATGTTGGCCACACCAGCACCTCCAGCAGCAGCAACCCAGCATTCCTAGATGGTCTCATGTCAAAGTACTGGCCAGGCCCAAGCCAACTTAGCTTCAGGTGGATTACCTAGTCTGAACTACAGATGGCAGTTGCAATATCAGGTGTGTAGCCAGGGTGGCCAGGCTAGCCCCAATGATTTTACTGGGGTCACAACAGGGTAATCTGGGGCCCCCTAGGTACATTTTTTTTGCCAATCCAGGGTGGGGGGTGTAGTGTCCATTTGTCATCTCTCAGTCGAGTTAGGAAACATCACAGTCGACTGATAGACAAGTTCATCAGCTCAAATTTACAGACATGAATGCTCCATTTTCCATTTTGTTGAGGAATGTCGACTGGGGTGGCCTGATATTTACACCTTGGCCTCTCCTTAGATCTGTTATATTTACACTTGAACAGCACATTTTATTCTTATGAAGGGCTTACGGCTTTATTCATATGTTGAGGCGCTTAAAATCTATTCTCGTGTTAATGAAACCCCTTACGCCCTTGACGTATTATTCTGAATGTTCCTGAAGTATTAGGAAACAATTCTGTGTGTCTTCACAAGCAATTTGCAGCATGATCAGTGCCCATATTTCACAGGCATGTAGACCATAAGGAGAAGCTTAAGAAGAGGCATTTTAAAGAGTTAAAGCCCCCACAGACTGCCCACCTCTTCACCTCTTCTTTGCTTCTCCTCAATGTACTTCTTGAATGACATTTTTGTTCTTCTATGTTCTATCTCCTGCTTAAGTTCTGCGAACACATTCCCTCTGTGGAGTTGCTTGTTGCTTGACACAGCGCTGCATAATTCCGTGCTTGTCTTTCTTGGCAGATGATAACCACAACACATACTGTATGCTTTCTCTCTGCCGTATCACCTGCATGTTAGTCCTGGCATCCGGGTTTTTCAGTGTCACAGCAGAAAGGGTTTTTGGAACTTTGATTGAGTCACTCACTGGCAAATAACAAGATGGAAATTTTAAATAAGGAAGGTTAGTTGAGACCCCAGGGCTTCAGCCCTAGTTAGCCTGTATAATAAAATGTGTCAGATTGTATGGTGAATTTAAATTCTGCCATCAGGTGTGAAATTGGGAGCAATGTTAAAAAGCTCTTTTAATGTGAATTTTTCTTACCAGCTAGGAACACATCAAACCATCTAACCCATGTATTATCTTCCTTGCGGGTGCCTCATTGGCTGATTGCTGTCTGTTAGTGGACCACAAAGGGAGGAAGCTTTGTTAGCTTTGCAGATTGCATCTCTCACTCTCTCTTTTTCCACCTCTCTTTCTCCATGAGTAGATTATGATGGGCAAAGATTTCAGCTGGTGGTTCTAGTACCGTCCAACATCGCAAAATTCTTGTGGCCCACATCCAGCCCATACAACTCACTCTCCTCTGGCTCAAAGAAAACTGCAGAGAATGATGGCCCTGTGGCCCAGGTTTGGTTTCCCAGATATGGGACATGACAGCCCCACTGACGACTCAGGTATGGTTTTCCACATTCAGGCCATATCAGGCTAGATATGGTTTTGTAATTATGAGCTAAAACCAGCCAGAAAATGGTCAATAACTGGCTTTCTAAATCAGTGCTTCTCAATATTATTCCTGGAAACCCCCCTTTCAAAATATTTTCATTCCAACCCATGCTGCTTTTAACCTGCCACAATCATTATTAGCCTATTAAGGACCACCGGAGCCTGATTAAGGTTGGGTTGGAATGAAAACATTCTAGCATGGTGTCCTCCCAGAACAAGATTGAGAACCAGTGTTCTAGATAATTCAATATGATACAAATCCCTCTAGTAGAATAAAGCACACTGATATGCAACTATCATAAAATCTTCATTTAATTAATTTAGTTATTTTATTACAAACAGGTAAAAAAGAGTCTAAAACAGGTCAGCATGTTATAAACAAGCATTCAAATAATGCCCATGATCTTTATTTATTCCTTTCTCCCACCGTCCCTGTCAAGTGACAACTGGAGCCGTCTTTGAATGTTCGATTCCACCTCTGGGTCAGCTGCATTTCCCATTAGGCAATTGTGCTTTACAGCAGCTAAAACATACAACACAAAACAACTATTTCTGTCCCCGAGATCAAAGCCAAAGCACGTAAACCATGCATTCAAGATCTACAGTATTTAGTAGTTTCTAAATATAAACAATTCCAAAACATTTTAAATATAGGTTTTGTCCAAAAGTACACCAACCTAGCTCCAGAAATATGTATCATTCTGTCTATGACAGACAGATTTGCCTTGTTCAGTCTATACCAAGTAAATATAAAAAGTATGCTATATTACTGTTTCAACATTTAATGAAGGTCATAAAATGTATCTAAGGAGTTATGTTTTAATTGTATCCATGTATGAAACCATAACAATCATATGCATCCTTCCTGTAATAAATTCATATGCATTGCAGCTAAACGAGTACCGATAGCCTCTTCTAAATCGGGAACCGCTTCTAAATGAGTAAAAATCTTAGTATTAATAAGGTCTGACATGGGAATATATGCAAACCAAAATTAATGTCACATAATATAGCTTAAGGACAGCAATTTCAGGAGTATCTTCCCTTTGACTAAAATCTCAGACATTAAACTGAAGGAATATTTAATGATGATGTACTTATAAAAAATAGTCCTGTCAGCATGAGTCATGTGTGCTGCTCTCCTTCTCATGTTCAATGCAGAGTCATGACAGAGAGTTAAGAGATCAGAAGTGTGACTTCACTTCTCAATAACTGACAATGATGACAGTCACTGCTACAAATGTAAGTCCTTACCAGTAACTGAATAAATAAGTAATTTGCCAAAAAAACCTCTCAATCAATAGATGCAAAAATAAATGTTTAACTATGCGAGTTTGACTGCTTTACTTGCACTCTGACTCATCTAAAAGTCAGTGGGAAGTTCAGGAGCTAGGCTTATATCGAATTATTAAAATTGTATTGCATGAAAGCAAATTGTTTGCTAAAAGTATTATTGTAGCTTACAATTAGAGAAGGGCAGTGTGCCTTCGAAATGATATTTTCAGAGATTTTCACAATATTCATCACAATATTCTAAAACTCAAATGTATAAAACAGTAAAATATGTGGTGGTTTTAAGATTTTTCTTTTTTATGCATGTGATGACAATCATACCTTGATGGAATTTGTACAAAACTAATGCCAAATAATTCTGAATTGTCCAAGAAAACTAGTGTTTAGGCTATATCCCGATTGAGTAATCGTTTATAATACAGACACTCCCCAGGTTACGATGGGCCATGTTATGATATTTGGGCTATGTGATGAGTATGATTATTCAATAAATTACATGAGATGTTAAAACATTTTATTATAAAAGAGGCTTTATGTTAATGAACATGCAGCGCCACCATGCAACCCTCCTCTTGCACAATGTGTTAATATCAACATGGCATTTCATGCACATGCAATTGTCCCATCACAATAGTCTGCTTTGTTTTTATTGTTTCTTTTCAACCAAAATCTAATAGAAAAATCTGTCTAAAATTTACTGTGGTTGCTTTTGCATAAGCTCTGCAGGCACTCTCCAAGACGATCATAATCATTCTCGTCCTTGCTGTTGGACTCACTCATTGATCATGTGGTGCGTTTGCGAGAATTATTATGAAAATCTTATTGTCACACTCGTGGTCCCTGTTTTTCTCAACGCTATTTCTTTGCCCATCCCCTCTAAACTTTGCACACTTGGTCCAGAATCAGAATCGGAATTCACTTCACTTTATTGGCCAGACATGTACTAGGGATTTGTTCTAGCAGTACTGGTGCCATACATTCACAGACAAAATAGAGCATAAGAAAAAGAGCATGAGTAGAAATAAGATGCAAACAATGCATAGCTGTGCAATTACTATTAATAAACATGAGCTTAGAGGTAAAGGATATATACTGACTACTGGAATATGACAATGTATGATGCCCAGTAGGACAGACTGATGAAATGGATCCATTGTGCCACTCCATTTAATCCCTCTTTTAATACAGTACCTAGACATTGCATAAAACATATAATTACATAATAATCTTACAATATGTAAATATAATCAACACCTAGTTAAAAACTGATAATACATAAAGACAAGTTATATTTTTTAATGTTGTGATCTGTCATATTAGGACAAAATTATTAGCCCGCTGTCACGATCTTTAGCCCAAATTAAGTTGTTTGCCATTTGCGATATGCCATCCAGAAAATTGTTTTTATTTTTTTTTGCCAAATCTGGTTCACATATGAGATTCCAGATGTGAGCCAGAATCATTTTCCATGTTAGGACCAACTCTAGCATGGCCCATATCAGGGTCGCCTACTGTGAACCAGAATTCTAAGCCAGGTTAGAAGCAGATACGGCCCAAAGCATTTTGCCACAGCCAGATGTGCTGCATCTCAGCCAGGCTTGGTCCGGACTTGTACAGTACTTGCCATATGGGGTGTTTTGTCATTACATACATGGCCACCATATCCACTGCCAATCATCCAACACATTGCTCTCACACTGATTACGGACAGACCTTGCACATCTTGTGTGTTGTTTTTAAGCCTTAGTACTTTAACACTTGTGCAATGGTCCACTTTTTGCAGCCTTCAGCTGGGTCATCAGAGGCTGTAATAATGGGCAACACGCTGCTGGCTAAAACACTGGCTTCTGCAGGGAAGATCACATGTTATTGTACACTCAAGGTTAGAACCAGCTAAAGGAACCAGGAGAAAAACAACAGTTTAAAGAGAGCAATTAACAACATTAGCAAACATGTATAATCTTAATATTACATCCATACAACACTAATCTCAATGACAACACAACAGGGGGCAAGATGCTATTTTGTATTTATTTTTCTTTTATTGGCGTAAATTAGTGCAAATTTAAAAAATTAGAATTACTGATTAGTATTCATTTTCTGTAATTCACAGGGAATCCCGACTACAGAGTGCACGCTTACCATACTGCCTTGGGTTATAATCAATCTCCTTTGGCAGCTCCTTCTGCATTGCAGAATTTCAATGGGATTCATAATTTAAAGATTTATATATTCCATCTTGGAGTTCTTTCAGAGGCTGTATATAACATGGCCTCGTAAATGGTCTTTTAATGCTCAGGCTGTGGCCCGTGCCACGATTCGGGAGTTTATTTGTCATCTACACGGTAAACAGTCAGTGCCACAGTGGAATGAAAATCTTACTTTGCATGCCCCTACACACAAATTAACACAATACACCGATTACAAGTAAAAAAGCCGCACTATAAATATTAAACACATATTTATCATTGAAATGTTCATGAAATTCCTTCTCAGAATTTGCGTTACATTTCTAATTGTCATGTTCTTTTAAAAATGTATTTTAACATGATAGTCAAATATAACAATTATGATCAAATCCACCAATCAAATGCAGGTAGAATCTGCTTTAGAGTGCGAAATCAGTATGAAACTAGAAATCAAGAAATAATGTTTAAATGTGCAAGCATGGGCAGTGCCTTGCCTAAATAACTAGGCAGATACACTGATTTCTCCATTTCCTTTTCTTCTAGAAATATTTTGTGTAATTTATTGGCTGCTCCTTATGCTGATTAAACTTTTTGCTGCTCATGAAGTCCATGAATCATCAAGTTTTAAAAAAAAAAATCTTTTAATCATCTTTTTTTTTTTTAAATCATTAAAAAAATGCCGTAAGCTCTCACCCATTAATGTACTACTTTTACTCTGAATTCTCAGACTCTAATTTCATGGTATTTTTCTCTGAGAATTAGGTTGGATCTTTTGTCTTGATTTTGGGGGGGGTGTGGTTACCATTGCTTGATGGATTTTGTATGCTGCCCTGCTGCGCCAAGTCTTGGTCATGCGGTTCTGCACGGCAGCTACACCCCCGATCACAGAGGAGGCGTGCAGCAGTGCTTCATCTTTTACGCTTCGACGCCGCAGTATGAGGGTCCCTTTGCAGTGACCTCAGCTGACCTCTTGCCGAGAGCCAGTAGCATCGCAATGGTGGCCCTGGGCAGTACAGCCGTCCAGCCTGCCCATGTCCCTGTGAGAGCACAGTATATTTTTTTCATTTTAGCTGTGTTTTATTGAGGAGAAGTAGAGTTGCTGACCTAGCTGGCACTGACCTACAGTTCAGTAGTGACTTTATTTCTGCAGCATACAGGTTAAAAAAAAAAAAAAAAAAAAAAATTAGTGAATGCTCTCATTCATTGTCCAGTGCAATGCATTAAAACGATGTTTCTCGACCTGGTCCTTGGGAACCCCAAACACAGTCCATATGGACTGTCTGGCAGGGAGCTGAGAGGGAGCAAAAATGTGGACTGTCTGGCAGGGAGCTGAGAGGGAGCAAAAACGTGGACTGTCTGGGGCATCCCCGAGCACCAGGTTGGGAAACACTGCATTAAAACATCACAACAGGCATTCGACAGGGTATAATAATTCTGTGCTATCAAGTGGCATGCTAAACTTATTTAAGTTAATCTATGCCAGATAATGTAATCAGATATGTTAACTTTCAATTGAGCTTCATTTTCCCATTGCTGGAGCAATAATTAAATCTAATTATAAATCTATATACATTTCTGTTCAATTCTATCAGCATGTTATCTACCTTAATCAGACTATTCTATTGTCTTTTACCTTCTAGTTAGTCGAGTGGTTTGTCAGTATGTGGGAATTTCAATATTAATGCTAATAAAGAGTCTTGCCTGCCCTCTCTTGATTTTAATGAGTCATTAAATTCATCATGGAAAATGTTATATTGATTTCTGGCTCAAAGTTGTGGTATTGCGGTCAGCTACTTGTTTGCAGTAGTACCAACAGCTGCCAGGCCATAATTCCATCTGTTGATTCTTCCTGAAGATCATGTTTCTGCTCTTTGCCACCATGAAAATTTCCTATGAATTTTAGCTACATGATCAGCCCATGTGCTTTTTGTTTTATAGTTTAACGCATCGCACTAAAACAATTAACAAAAGAAACTGCAATAAAACAATAATGCCTTGAGGCCAGTTAAAGGCCAGTTTCCTCTAGCAGGGGAGGTGTCAGCTTCACCGGGAGGGTGTTGGGCGCGACGGATCAGGGGGCTGCATGGCAGTATATATTACACTTCATATAACTCTGACACTGGACTGAATAAGTGCTATGCAAGATGTATAGCTATGACATACAACATAAAATATTACATGTTATATAAGAACAAAATATCTGTGTAGTGCTGTATAGTCCTTGTCACTTGCTGTGTGTATATCACACTGAGGTTTGGGGGGACCATATTTTCTGGCATTGTATAGCATGTACACTGTATGCATTTTTTTTATTTCAAAAAAACAATTTTAAAGGTTTAAGTAGCAAATAATGGATTCTTCCATAACAGAAAGCTTGGGGTGCAGCTAAACAGTTTAAGTTACTAAGTTCCATACTAACAATTTCCTAGTGAAGGTTCCATTTTTCAATAACGTTGCCATTTTGCCCAGGAATATTAACCATTTCTGTTTTTCCATTTCCACCTCTTCCAGCTCCTTACATGATTGCCCTTATGCACAAAATATATTTAGGAAAAACGTATTAATAGTATATTGAACAAAAAACCTGAAATTATTGTTCAACAGCAATTTCTTACATACAGTATGTTCCCATGTAAGATGTTGCACTATATTCTCCATTATATAGAAAATATCCATTCATTCCAGCTATGTCTGCATTTACCCCGAACTGCTGATTGAATGCAGGCTCACAAAGGCAGAAGGTGGAAACAGTCCTTGCTGAGAAGCCAGGGTATCAGAAAGCTATTGATAATTCATCCCTGTTCCATGATTATCCAGGATCTTATCTCAGGAAACACAGGGGGCAAGGCAGGGGACATCCTGGACAAACTGCAGATCCATCCCAAGGCACAAGGCAGGGGTCAGACTGAACCAAGTGCATATCTGTCAGGGACACAACCAGGGGACAGCCTGGTTATTATAATCCTGAGAAAAATGCTTGTCTCAAGCTCAAATACAATATGATCAGATACCGACCTTGTGGTGTTTAAAATGGCAACACTGGGGCTGCATAGCTTGGTGTAATAATAATGGAGTTAAAAGAATCGATTTATGACTTACTTTGGCAAATATGATTTGTGGACATTCCCATAAGAGATGTAGCCTTTTTCTCCAAGGTGCAAAGCAATTCATCAAGCAGAATATTGTTGCTGTCTAAGTAAAACACTTATATCCAACAATCTGTTATTTCAGGAGCATGAGCAAGAGCATTTTCTCTGAAACTACTTTACAAAATAAGCCTAAAACAACATAATGTGACAGCCTTAGTGCCACAGATAAAAATTCTTACACAGCCGAATGATTTAATGCTTTAAAGGGACTTGTCACCAAGGCAAATACGACAGTATCAACAAGATACAAACTCTCTCCTTTATATTCACATTTATGATGTTAGTTAGCTAGCTGTCTAGCTATCAATGTCAAGTTGTTAATATCAGCAAGATAGAGAAATCCACAGAAACATCCACCATTATTACAAATGTGAACTAGTAAAAAAAAAATACTAGTTAAATAGAGGACTTCATAAACTGTTACATTGCTCAATTAGATATCAGACAGGTGGGCGCATTTAATATATAGTAAATTATCACAGTCATTAAAAAGTGTCTGGCCTGGAGCTCGGAGGGAGCAAAAAAATGGGCTGACTGTGGGTCCCCAGGGACCAGAATCAGAAAGACTGCTTCAGGCTCTTAAAATTAAGTACATTTTATGAAAAAGGTGGAGACATGGGTCGTGCTCAGATGAAACGGCATCATTTCAATATCTCCTTTAATCATTTTAAGGGAACAAGGCTGGGGGACTGAATTACAAAGGGAAATTAATAGTTAAAGAAGGATTAATTTGGGATTTTTCAGGGTGAAAATACCATTATGTACATGATGCATATTGGTGTCATCAATTCAGGTATAACTAGATCTTTGGAGCGGGAGTATCTTCATAAAAAACTGTTACTCAATTCTCTACCTAATCTGTGGCAATTGTACTCTGGCAGCTTCTATTTTCTAGTGATATTATTACTGTACTTATCTTAGAGGGCTGCAAAAGTTCCTCTAATTTCAGTTTATCGCCATTTGGTGAGCTCTAGCAGCAACTTTGTCATTCTCTGCTCTGAGGTGGTTTTAGTAATGTTCATGTCTTTTACTGTACTGTATGTTGGATCACGTGTCATGCTCAGGTTAGGAAGGAGGTCAAGATGAGCATAGGGGGAAATGAAAATGGCTTTATTGGGGAAAACAAAACAGAAGCAGGGGTCAAAACTGGAAGATGTGAATTGGGCAGAGCCGAAATTTGGGAGAAGCATTAGGGGCACACACAGGGTGCAACATCAGTGGTGGAACTGGGGAGAACATGCCCAGGAGGCACTTTATAACATCACTGATGAGGGAGCAAAAGAGAGGCAGCTGGAGTGATCCACACAAAGGCAGAAACGAGAGGTAAGGCAAAAGAAGCAACTGGTGAGACTATATAAATAAACATTTTTTATATAGTTTAACCCTTAAAAAACCCTCCCTGATGCAAACATTTTTTTTGTAGTTTAAGCTTTAAATCGTAGGGCTTAATACAAAATGGAAAGTTCATATAATTGCTCACAACAATCGGACCACAAGCAAGGTATGCAATATTCAGAGAACTGTGATGCATCTGTGATATAGCGGGGGCACAATGGGCAGACCACAGTACAGCGGGGGATCACTGTACTTGTAAAAAAAACAAGTTATCAGTCCAGTTCCATATTCATTGAAGTGGGTTCTTAGGGTGTTCATCAATACCAAAAATGCTAAGATTGTACCTGTGCTCCTGCTAGCTTACAGTACCTTCAAAGAGATAACTTGGGATACAATAAATCATGAGTTCACATTTAGCGAGGATTCAACCGATTTACCCATGATAATTGGGGCAGGGCAGGAACAACATTCGAGGATTTATACCGCCCATTCATAGTATTGACACTGATCTTTGGCAATGGAAGACGACTTAAAGGCGAGAACTCAAGTATGGTGAAGTATTGCATTTTGATGTACAGTATGTATTGCAGTTAATCTGGCACCTACTGTAAGACCGCCTGCAACATTATGGATATCTGCTGCGACTTTACAGACCAAACCATGAGGAGTGCAGAGTAAGTGCACAGCTTTTGTTGTTTGTCCATCCACATACATTCCTTTTTGTACATTCAACCTGAGGGAGGAATCGAGCAGCAAGCCTGCGGTAGTGGCTGGCAGCACCACATTTGCTCGCTTCCATTGAATTGGAGCAGGTGACTAACAGCAGACAGTAAACTCTACGATGGTTTCAGAAGATCAATACTCCCATCACCACCACAACATGTAGGTGATTCTGTTCTAATCAAGTTCTGCAGGTGATGGAAACTACAACGATGTCATTGTAACAGCTTTGATCATCCAGGCACGACTTCAGTAGAGAATATGACCCAGTCTGATCAAAAATTACTAAGAGTGTCGCCTGAAAACGAATTCACTCGCCCCACATTTCATAACCCAGGCCATCGCCGACCTTATCAGTGTTTGTCAGGGCACTTTTGTGTAGATGTGCTTCTTTGTGGCAGAACATCATTATTTATCACAATTACGTATCAACCCAATTTCATGTTCGTCCTACGAAGGCTATTCTTTGGTACATTATATAGTGCCAGTAGTACTTCTATTGCATAGTCAAATACAATCATGAAATATAGAAAAGGGATAATAAATAATACATCAGTACATTGCAATTCTATGATATTCTTCTCTGAAAGCACAGAATTGGAAATAACAGCCCAGTTATATTGGGGCTGTTGATTTATCACAGATAATTACATAGTACACTGCAAGACATGGTTCATAAATATACCTTTGTTAATTATACAATGTATGGAGTCTATATATATGGAGTGTTTACATTCAGAGCTCGTTCTGATTGATGGGAGTAATTTTCTGCAGTTCACTCTAGAGAGCCACGTGCAGTAAGCTGAAGCAGGAAAATGCCACACTGTTTATGGACAGCAGCAAGGACTCCCTGCCATTTTCATAATGCTGTTGGTAAATTCTGAGACTGGAAGGACTCTTCAAAAATGACAAAAGCATGTGATTAACATAAATTGTTTGCTTTTGGCTTTTTAAAATACCACATCTGTTTTTGATTCTCGTTTTTTTTTCCCCCCCGGAATGTATGTTGCATCTTTTGACATAGCATTAGGCACCTTATGCATACTGATCTCATTCTGGACTTGTCTAAGGTCTGTGGGGTCCAGCATCATAAAGAGCACTTTTTCAGCATGGGACGTCAATCCATTAGAGGGCAAACATTCACCCAAACACAAATACATATTTCTCAGCTTCTCCTAAAAGGAACAATTGTTTTTCCTCGCCATAGATTGTTTTATTTTATCACCAGTGAAGTTCAGGCTGGACCTTGCACAATTGCGAGCTTTGATGGATGCGGCATATGTCTGGCTCAGCTACGCAGCCAATGGACATTGCCAGCAGAGACATGTGGGCGAGGATTTTCGGCGACGGCGCCACAGACAGAGTGGCCTGTGATCGCATGTAGTCCAGGGTGCGAGGGAGGCGGCTTGGCCCGGCCGCCATCGCTGTCATAATGAGCAGACGGCCATAACGAGCAGCAGGCCGGCTGCAAATCCAGAGTCTGTCTGCTCCATATGCTTATAATTAGCAGAGAGGCAGGCATGTGGCCCCTTGGGCCAGCTTGTACCCAGACCGCGCTCCGGGCGGCTAAATCTCCGAGCCGTGATCTGATTTTTCGGCTGGGCCTGTGACCGCCGCCCACGCTCCCAGTGCTGGGGGCTATTCCCCCTTTCTGAGCGGTCAATGCAGATGCACTTTCTCACCGGCCAGGCTTCATCAGGAAAACGGCCTTGCATCATGAGATCGTTGTGATGCAGCTCCTGCAGATATGCAAAGACAGATTAAGGAACTGCCCTGTCCCGCTGTGAAACGTGCCGGTTACTGATTAGTTACAGATTAGTGCCAGATATTTTGAAGAGAACACATGTGCTGTGAGTTCTGAATGGCCATCCTGCCAGCCCCTGATTGGGACGTGTAACGGGCGAGTCTGTGCCATCCCCACTGCTTCCATTCCAGCCGATTTAACAGAACCGGTGTGACCGACCGGATGCTCTGCCAGTTCGGAGCAGATTCGCACAAAAAGACCCGCAGGTGCACAGACATCATGGTCAAATTGAGAGATGGGGTGGGGGTGGAGGTAAAGCAGATGATTCCTATCAGGGTATAATGCTGCCATGGAAATACAGCCAGACCTGCTTCACCCATCAGCCAGTCAGAAGGTCAGGGTTTTTTCCTGCCTGTGCAAAACGCAGCAACACAGTCCTCCGTGCTTGAAGGTGTGTCTGAGCCAACAGCTCTGCTATTAACTTATCTTGGGAAGAATCCCCTGAGTAATCTTGTCTAACACATTAGAGGTCATAGCTGGCAGCATTCTCAGATCACGAGCAGGTAGCAGCCTGTCACAACCATTACATTACACAAGGCTCATCTATTATCCTCACAATTAGACAAGGCGGTAAGACTATTTTCAGGGTAAAGTGACAGGCCAGATGTCACCAAAGCCCAGCAATGTGATTTACTGGCACAGACCTACAGTACATGGAAAGCTACTGTTTATGAGAACCTCCCGTTTCAAAGGTTGGGCTCCTTCTATTCTTACAAGCTCCTGTTCAGCAGTTGTCATTTAAATTCAAGGTTAATATATCTGACACATCTGCTGAATCACATATAAAACATGTTAAACCAGCCCCAATAATGACATTATCAGGCATGTCAAATGGAGAGCTGAACCTGGCACTAGGGATGGAATGCTCACCGGTTTCACGGTAAAATTCCCGACATTATGGCCATTTCAAATTTTGATTTTCATTAAAACCAATTACCAGAAATTGGAAAAACTCATGTTAAATACTGACCAGCAGCAACCAAAGTTAGTAACAGTCTCCCAGACGCAGGTGTACAGACACAGCATTTAACGTGGGTCAGTGAAAACATGGCTGGAAAGCAGTAATGGCGGTCCAGAGATTTTTAATGCGCATTTGATATGGTTTACATATGTTTACATAAGGTATTGGCTTATTTTATTTTCAATATAAAACTTGGTGAAATTTTTTCAATTTGTGTATCAGTAGTTTCTGAAAATTATCAGCATGTTAGAATAACACCCCGATATTACTGATAAACATGATAATTTTGATCACTATAATTGTGACATCAAATTTTCATACCATTTCATCTCTACCTGGAACCATAGAACAATTAAGCAATTATTGAAGATTCATAATGGAATAATCACAGGTACAGTATGTGTAATTTTATATTACGGAGAGAATAGCATAAGTGCCTTGTAATTGCGATAGACTGAATTAGCATCCAAGATTTCCCCTGTTTTGTGACCTTTGATGGACTGGCATCCCACCTGGGGTGTCCCTTGCTTTTTTGCCCTGCGATTGACGGGCATTCTGCACAGGGTGTCTGACCACCCATGACATGATTATAAAGAAGTGCTTGGAAGATGGATGGATTTATACACAGGAACTAAAAAACATTCTCTGAAGCCTTTTAGCAGGATATATCCTCCTAATACAAAATCAGCTTATTAAGTCCTCAGCAAACAAAGTTAAATGTGATTTACATAGTGCAATTTATTCAATCAACAGCTAAATTAAGTCAAATTTACTGAGATCTTGAAGGGAACAGAATCCAGCACAGCACTGAAGCTAGGAGCTGCCAGAATGGTTTGTGAGCAGGAAGTCTGCTTTGTTTTCTGTTTCAGACTGGCACTGCAACACTGGACCCGGAGCCTTTACCTTCACTGTGTGCTGTCTAGATCAGGGGTTCCCAAACTTTTCAGCTCACGACCCCCCAAAATAACCGTGCCAGTGACTCGTGACCCACACTATCCTCGGAAGTGGTAAAAAATATACAAATGTTGCGCGCAACGGTGCACACTTCACTATTAACTACTAATTTTTATCTTTTGTTAGTTATGGATAAAATGTTAATATAAAATGTTAAAATGTTGATAAAATGTTTTTTCTAATAGTTTTAAAAAAATATTTGATTTCTTGGAAAATCATCTCGCGACCCCTCCCCCCCTCAATGTCTCACGACCCCCCAGAGGGTTGCGACCCCTACTTTGGGAACTACTGGTCTAGATAACTGCCCTTCTGTCTCCCACAAAACATTTTTAATATAGTATTTTATCCTCAGTTATAGCCATCTATGCTAGAGCTGCTCATTCTGGGTCGCGGGGTATTAAGAAATAATCTCATTCTTTTCTGATCTGGAGTGGATGTTTTTTTTTTCTTATGACACAATTATTCAAAAATCAGTCATCAGCAAGGGCATCAGCAAAAGCTTCATGTTTGTGATCCAGGAAGTAGCTCATCCTACCAAATCATGCGGAGAATAGAGTCAGTCTTCTGTGATATCGCACTATAGTGTGGATGCTTTGTTCCGGTGCCAGTCTGCTTCCACAAGCATCCAGCCAGACGAACAGGCTGCAGAGCTGTGATGCCTGTAGCGTAGTGACTATCGAACAAAGAGCTGCCTTTGCAGTGCCCGTCTTCATTAAGCACACAGGGGATAGATGCCTCGCACTGTCCTCTTTGCTCTGTCCGCCATTTGTGTAAAAAAGAGTTTGTTACGACTCTGAAATTTTATTATTTCCATCAGGCAAGATACCAGTAAAGCAGTGAACTTTCTTGATTAAAAGAATTTGAGTCATAAAGATACCAAAACTGGTCAAGTTTGTGAAATTGGAGTTTAGGCGCAAGATAAAAAGCTTATACAGCATAGCATGGTGTCTGACATAAAAATAAATAATAATAATAATAATAATGGTTATCGCCTGAAGGAAACTGGGAACAGATGCAGGTTTAGGAATCTGGTTAAAAATGACTGTTTATTAAATATCTTGCTTGTATTTAGCAGTTGAGGCAGGAGGAAAGTGTTAAATGACAGCACATTACTGATCTACCAGCTGTTCATTTGTCTATTTCTGTCACTGACCTGGAATATGGGTATTTTATGGGCAATATATTTTACTCAGGCGGGTGCAAGTGGCGTATGCTATGCTTGACTGAAGAAACCATTGCATGATGGTACGTGCATTTAAATATATTGTATATGTAACACTGATTTAAACATACTGGAAGTTCAGTTATGAGAAACAAGAAGCTTGTGCGCAGGTGGAGACTGGAGGCTTGATTTGCCAGAGCAGACTTGGAGATGCAATTTGGCACGAAAGCCTCATGATGCACCATTCTGCACTGAAAGTGAGGTCAGCTCCTTGCCCTAGAAAAACTCAAAACAGAGACATGTTTTGTGGTGATATAAGGAAGCCTGAGATAAAACGGAGCCCTGCTGCCGTCGGTTCTGTTGGAGAAAAACCCTACAGATAGAGATGCCTGCAGTCATTCTACTGCACATTGAAGACGCCCATCCGGGTTCCATGACGGAACACCCTGCACTCTGCTGTCCTGTCACTAAGGCACAGATACTGTTTGCTATTTTGTCTTGCCGGTGGTATGTCACACAGGGAATAATAAAAAAAAAACATATATTTCAATTAATTTGTCAAGTCATTATGTGTGACTGAATGGTGCGTGACTGTGCCCCGTGATGGGTTGGCGCCCCATCCTGGGTTGTCCCCTGCCTTGTGCCCGGTGCCTGCAGGATAAGCTCCAGTCCTCCTGTGACCCTAAATATGTTATGCAGTCAAAGAAAATGGATGGATGACTGTTGATTAAAGTACTAAAGTACTAGTAGGATAGAGCGGTCAATGATTCCCAGAATGTACTCATATACAGTTATGTTATGAAAAGCAATGTAGAATAAACCTTTAATTTGTGAAATGAATTTTATATACTTGTATATTTTATAACCCAACTCTTTTTATTACTGAGGTCATGCTGGCTTTTATATGTAGTTTTGCCTGAAGTTTCCTGAAAGAAGCACAAAGTCATCGCAGAACTGTGAGCAGAAGAGATCATCAAATATTTATGACAGGAAGGAATGAAAGCTGCCCAGGGCCCTGCATTGTGAAGCCTTCACTGAAACACAACTGGACAGCTGGAACTGAGCTCCATGCACTGGACGAATGACTGGAGGTTCATCTGCTCAAGTCCTCAATAGTTTAAGCTATAATTTCTTTGAGGATCGCGCTCCACAATGCATCTGTAGTAGTGATGCGCGGGTCGGGTATTTTTCCAAACCGCGGGTCCCGCTTTTATGAAATTATTTGGCCCGCCCCAGCCGCGCCTCGCACCAGTGTATCTATTTTTAGAACCTGCCCCGCCCTGCACCCGCGACCATTAAATAGACATACTAGGCATTGTAATTAAAATGAAAACAGCCTTTATTTCAGCCTGAAAGTGCCTTGAAACATTGCCCTGTAAACCTTTCAGCCCTGTGATGGGCTGGCCCCCCGTCCTGGGTTGTTCCCCACCTCGTGCCCGTAGCTTCCGGGATGAGCTCCGGACCCACTGCGACCCAGAAGGATAAGCGGTTTGGAAAATGGATGGATGGATGAATTCCATTTTGTGCATTTTAGAAATTAAACTAATCTCAGGCTATTAAAGTCATTTTATGAATAAAAGCACGACTGTACCTTCATAAAACATGCTTATAGCAACTAATTACATTTCCATAATATTTCTGGAGCACAACAGGGGAATGAGGAGAAGAATTCACAGTGAGGCAACTTTAAAGGCATCTTGCTGATTCTGAACCCAAGCATATCTTACAACATAACTTTTAAATATTTATTTGACTTTAAATCCCCCAAGATATTTTAAAAGTGGATATTACATTATGGCAATAACAAAGGAGAATAATTTCAGGTATCAGTCTTGTGTTGCCCAGGAAACTGCTATATAATTATACCTTGTGCTTGGAGGTGGGGAGGTGCGGTGAGCTTTTGCACCTCACTGGTAAACAAATGTGTGATGATAACAGCATAACTCATAGTCTCAGTAAATTTACATAGATTGCATAAGGACAGGTGGAAGAAAAAATCTGTTGGATAGCAAGGACTGGAAATGTAGTGTCGCTACCAGGCTATGATGGAGACAATCTATGTAAATCAGGTGTTAGCAGTGCCTGTTTACTGAACATACCTGTATACACTATATGGATAAGAGTATTGGGACACACTTCTTTATTGAATTCAGGTTTTCCATTCAGACCTATTGCCACAGGTGTGTAAAATCAAACACCTAGGCATGCAGTCAGGTTTACAAGCATTTGTGAAAGAATGGGTTGTTCTGAAGAGCTCAGTGAATTCAAGCATGGTACTGTCCCCTTTGCAATAAGTCAGTATGTGATATTTCATCCTGGCTAGATATTGTACGGTCAACTGTATGTGGTATTGTAAATTAGAAGCATTTAGGAACAAAAGAAACTCAGCCACCAAGTGGCAGACCACATAAAGTGACAGAGCAGGGTCACCAAGTGCTGAGGTATGTAGCATGGTGCATAGAAGCTGCCAACGCTCTGTTAACTCAGGAACTGCAGAGTGCCAGCCTTCCTCTGGCATTAACCCCAGCACAAATCTGTATGCTGGGAGCTTCATGGAATGGGCTTTCATGGCCGAACCTCGGTATGCAATGTGTTCTGTGGAGTGACGATTCACACTTCATCGTTTGGTCTGAGGGTTGAGTCTGGGTTTGGTCGGATGCCAGAGAAAGTTACCTGTCTGACTGTATTGTTGGAGTTGGGCTAGGCCCTTTAGTTCCAGTGAAGGGATTTCAAAATGCTTCAGCAAACCAGGACATTTTGGACAAATCTATGCTTCCTAGTTTGTGGGAACCGTTTTGGTAAGACCTTTTTCTGTTCCAGCATGACTGCGCCCCAGTGCACAAAAGAAAGTTAATTGAAGATACGGTTGGGTGAGTTTGGTGTGTCTTGACTGGCCCACACAGATTCCTGACCTCCATCCCATCAATCAACTTTGGCATGGACTAGGTTAGAGATTGTGAGCCATGCCTTCATGTCCAAAATCTGTGCCTGACTACCCAAATATTCTTCTGGATGAACGGGCAAAAATTCCCACAGACCTACTCCAAAATCTTGTGGAAAACCTTCCCAGAAGAGTGGCAGCTGGTATAGCTACAAAGGGGGAACCAACCAACCAATAAACAGCCAGGTAGAGGGCAGAAGTGACTATTTAATGCCAGACAGCTCCTAGAAGCAGGACTGGAGTTCCATAAAGCAAGCAAGAAGCCCTTCATTAATGAGAAACAGGGAAATCCAGGCTGGAGTTTGCAAAAAATGCATGTTTCACACTGAGGCATACTCATAAATTGATAAATGAGTGAAACTGAAAAATTTGCTGTGGTCTCTTAATTTTTCCCAGAGCTGTATTTGCCAGATTGTCATATAAACAAAATCGGGTGCTTTCTGATGCTTTATTACTAACTATATTTATAACCTTTTGTACAAATACTTTTTTTTTTTTAGTGGAAAAATCCAGATCTGATTCTGGAAACTTTTTTATTTCCATGGAGTGGGACAGTGAAGTGATCACTATATTTTTGGATACCTTCGGAAGGTCGCTGGTTCATATCCCATGGCCAGCAGAGTGATGGCACTATTGGGACCTTCAGTATGGTCCTTCACGCCAATTGTTCTAGGGGTACTGGAAGTTGGCCAGTCCTGTGCTGTGAACCTGAAAAACTCACCAGTATAAATGTCTATTTGTTTTAGGAAGAGAAAGACGGCCATGCTGAAAAAACAGCTGAAAACTAGCATACGGCAGCAGCTGGTCTAAAATGGTCATGTCCCGCCTCTTGCTGCTCTTTGATGGTTTAACTGGAGTGTGACCAGCTAAACCCTCAAGTCATCATGCAAAAATAAACTTTAAGTTGTTAAACTATCATACATTGGCCAACCAGCTTAACCAGTTTTGTCCAGAGTTGGGGGGGGGGGGGGGGGGGGTGGGGGGAAAGATAATTCCCTCATGGGGGGGGGTTAGTGTTTTGGAAAAAAAA
>JAABNY020000136.1:26232506-26256881 GCA_015164015.2 Brevimyrus niger
GCGTACGCCGCACCTCTAGCCACAAGCATAATGAGATATTTCATTATTTTGTTCACCATGTTGTGCCGCGCGTGCTTTGGGTGCTTGGGGTGGGGGGTGGGGGGGGGGGTGGGCGGGGGGCCGTTAGGTGAAAAGATAATTCCCTCATGTGGGAGATTCATTGTTATGGTGAAAATACATTTAATAGTTTTGCTCATGAACAAGCATAACTTCAGTAATTCAAAGTCTGCAACAGTGACAAGACACCTAGAGAGTTATTATTTGGTTACATTCCTCATATCTTTTTCTGTTATTTAGTTGTCACTCAATTATTAGGTACATAGGAGCGCCGATATATGTCACGTGACAGTGTTGCATGCAGGTTACTGCTTTCTTCCATCTGTCGCATATAACTGGAATGGCATGGCATCCCTCAAAGAGATATTCAAATAGACTTATTCTTTCATAATGTCACAAAGTAACATTTTGTAATAATTAATGACTCGAACTCCCCGTTCATTAAGTTACTGCATTTCGCATTTCGAAATTAGATAATTAGATAATGTAATCGGCAACCATAGCATTATATCTGATTCGTATGTGTGGGAACATACTGTTTATTTCTGTTTGGTTAGTATTTTTGCGACCAAAGTTATACATCAAGCTTGCAACATTTAATGATTAAAATAATTCATTTTAATTTATGTAAAAAGTTATACCATAATACACAACACACTAGAGGGCGTGATGAAGACAAACCGGAACGGCAAATGGGTGCGAAACGGAGCACTCCGTTTAACGCCAGATCGCTTATCGGCTGCGTTACGTTTTCCCACTTATCTTTTTTGGTAAAACGGTTCAGGTGGTAATCTTGTAGTGCCCGAAGAAGATTTTCATTTGTATTGCAATGGCCTTAAAATCCTAATTTGTTTTCAAAGCACTGGAAGCTTTCGGCGCCTCTTGCGTAAGCTACCGCCTGCGTCCCATTGATCACTGATTTTATTGGTCGCCTATTGCCTGAAGCTCTTTCTCTCCAGAAGTGAAATAACATTCAAAAAAGAAGCGAGATAAACACAAAGCAGAGAGAAAACTCATTTTAAATTACAAAAATGCTACATGAACAATACATACAGTACCCTGCACATAATTTAAAATAATTAATAATAATAATCTATGCAGAGGCCTGTATAGCATTGTGCTATGTCGATACTGTCTACAGAGAATCGTTTAGAACCTAAACGAGAATCGTTGAGTAATAACGAGAATCGTTAATTATTATTATTATTATTATTATTATTATTATTATTATTATTATTATTAGTGGTAGTAGTAGTAGTAGTAGTAGTAGTAGTAGTATCTTTAAAATCTAAGCTGTAAAGACCACATTTGTGAAGATTCGTTGAATTTATAATTTTGTACGACTTGGGTTATCTGCATGGGAGGTCATCGTGCCAGAACTTAGATAATTTCGCGGAACACGACTGACATTAATATTTTGATATCCAGCCAACTGCGTGGCTTTGACGTCGATAGAGCTGTCGGGTTTTTATAAGAAATCAAAGGAGACGGAGAGCGGCAAAGCGCTTCTGGCTTCCCTGCGCACTAGTCGCACCACCACCATCCATCGGAGTATTTCACACTCGGATTTCCTACTACAGCTGCGCCCTACGCTCGCAACCCTAGATATATTTTGAGAAGGTTTGACGCTAATTCCTCCTCCTTCCATTGAGGTGCTGGGGAAAAACACCCGGGACGATATCATTTCAGCATGACTACTAGATGAGATCAGGCTTTTACCAGCGGACCGCTACTTAGAACAATCGGAACAGCCTCACTGTGAAGTTAGGAGATCGGGACTGCTCAGCCTCTCCTGGCCACTGCTCACTTTGGCTTAAAGTTACCGTGGAGAGGAGCGAGCACGCCAAGCACCCGACGAGCGATGGAGCTCTCCACCGTGCCCGGTTCTGAATTCGCCGACCTTTACTCAGTGATCCCGTTCAATGTTACGTTTCAGGAAGACCCGATGGGGTTCATGCCTAACGGGAGCAACTACACGGAGCAAAGCCCGGTAAAAAGCGCTACGAGTATAATTATCGCCATATCAATAACGGCTCTGTACTCCGTGATCTGTGTGGTGGGACTGCTCGGGAACATTCTGGTGATGTACGGAGTGGTGAGGTAAGAGATGTGGAATTTAACGTCTCCCCTTTTCCGACCCTAGGCTCCTCTGTCCGAATGGCGATTAAAACGGTCCCCCGTGCTTTCAGATCTAACTCCCCCGAAGTGTGATAAATTAAGGACAAGCTTACATTAATATAATGTAATGTATGGTGGGGGATTTTAATTTGCGGTAGGGGTAAATGTCATTTGTATCTGCACTTCAAGCAACTGTTTTGCACTTACAAACAGCAGAAACTTTTGTAAAGAGCAACTGTCTTTCCTTGGGCATAGAAGAATTCGATTTTTTTTCTTATTACAAAGATTAGCAAATATGAGTTTTGCAGTCCGTGATTTGTGATTCAAAACCTCGTTAAATATTGATAAGTGAGAATGACTCTCAGGGGACTTAGCGGGCGCAGAATCGGCTACATGAGCAATATTCATATCGGAGGCGGCTATAGTCCATAGGAGCTGAGGAGCACCGCCGCCTACATAATTCAGATTAAATTATGAAAAAGTATCTACTCGTTATTAATAATATATCGTCGTTTAAAAATCACACATTCATTCTACTTTGGAAAAATTAACCAATGATTTGTAATTATTTATGTGAAATACACTCCCAACTGGACGTAAACCACCCAGAATCCAAACAAGAGTCATTTTCCCATATGACGGGATTTGACATTTTCTAGCTTGAATGTAAACAGCACATGGCCATTTGTCCAGTGAATAAACAAAAGAGGAATGCTCCGTCTGTAAACCTGCTTATCTTTTTCGTCATTTTATACATTGGAATTGGAGTTATGCAAAATTCGGAAAAGATAGTTGCAGCTTTCAGCTAACATAGCTACTAAATGGAGCTTTCATTTACATTGTATCAAGTGAAAGTGACGTATTTATTTACCGTCACTAAATTTTCAGCACTGCTGGCTGCCAGTGCTGTGAATTTTCAAGGTCTGGTATATACGATTCATGTTATTGGTACCGCAAAAACATTGTTTAAATTCTCCTGGCTATTAATACTCCACTGGTTACATTTGACTTGATTTAATCACTTTGAAATGGGACACTTATACTGATTTCCTTTCTGGTATTCTGGTAAGACTGTGTGTGTGGTCTTCTGTTCTAGTGCTGAGAGGTTTGCATGATTCCTGTTCTTGATGAGAGCACATCAAACTTTTAGTGATGTGAGTGCAAATTGCATACTGTCAGGGCTGGCCTGACTGTTTACTCACCATTAACCTACATCACAATTATTCAACACCAACAGTTAGTCTTCTTGTCACTTTTTCACTCATCAATTCAAGTTGGAAAAAAATAGTACCACTAGCAGCTGGTGGAGATTCAGATTTAATAGTAGAATGTGACACCTCATTTTACTGATATAACAGCAAAAAAGAAACAGAAGAAAGTAATCATTACCTCACTACCCTGTATAAATCCAAATTGATTGCAAAACTTAAGGTTCAATTGTAGCCTGAAAGATACAATGCTGAATGAATTATTAGGCTGGCGTGAAGAAAGAACTCCGTCGGGGAAACTTTGTCAGAATATTGACAACAGCAATAGGAACAAGCGTCTGACTCGCTTTTAATTAGACATCTGTGGTTGGAAGCTTTGAGAAAGTGACAGAAAGATCCCATATGCCAGCAAGCACCATTTCCCGCGCATCCATGAAGACAGAAGCTGTGGAATTATCATGCAGATCTTGTCACCACGTGCTGTCCCTCGGTCCCTTGGCTTGGGGGGGGGGGGTGGTTAAGGGGGTGTACATTTCCAAGCAGGGGTGCAGCTCTTCTTTGACTTTGCTCTGTGCAGGTCCCTGTGCTGTGTCTCTCTCACTTTTGACGCAGTTGGACTCAGTCAGGTGGGAATTAGGGGAATGGAATTGCATTCCTGTTGCAGTTACATCCAGCACCCACTCACTCATATACCAAGAAGGAATGATATTTATTTGTTTTTCTATTCAAAACCCCGAACATTTACATTCGCCTCCTTTATTCGTGATATTTTAACTCGAATGTCATTCAACTTTTCTAGCGCTAAGCCCCAGTGTCAAAGGTTGTTTAACTTGTTTTAATCATTTGCAGTGATCTTTAATACTTTGCAGCAATTTATCATGCTTATTGGACTCTAAGTGGTCATGAAAGCAAGCATTGGCAAATCAGCTACCCATGCTATCTGTCAGTAGTGGCAGCCACCCACTCAGAACAAGGTCACAAACAAACCACATCTGAGTTAATTGACTTTAATAGAAAACACTGGAATCGGCCACAGTTATTTTTCTTACATCCATTAATGAATCCATTAAAAGCTTTGCTTTATTGTACAAGACAACATCATTCTGAAATTGACCAATCTTTTTTTACCACTGAAACTTTAATAAGGATATTTCTAAAAACCATATTATTCCATTATTACCACCAGAAAAATACTTTTATAAATTACCTGGGTGTATGATTAATCCTAGGAACCATTAAATAATGTTTCATATTCCTCTAGCTGAAAGACCATTGAAAAATAATTGACAAGTGACCACATAAAAGACAGATGCACTGGGCCCTGTTCAATAATCAGAGCAATGGGTTCGTTATTCAACATTAATTACCTAGTTGGGTTACTCAAAACACGTGTAACTCAAATCAAAAGACTGCTCCGTTTTTTTTCATTCTCTTGTATAGAATAAAGAAGCAAATCATCTAAAGGAAATGGAAAACCAGCTTATAGAAAATGAACCTTTTTGAAAACCCTGCTGAAAAACAAATGCAGTGGGGGTGTTGTGGGGAAGTAATGGAAGTGCGTTTGTTTTTCCTATTCGAGTGCAAAGGCAGAGCTAGATCAGGTCACCTGGGGTCTCTGGATAGTCTGTAAACATGTTAGGCTAGACTAATACAGTATTTCTCATATGAGAACGCAGTAACTCCCCCCTAAATAGATACACACACACTTTTGGGATGGTCTGTAAATTTAGCCTTATAGGTTGTATATGCATTTCATCGTAACACTAGTCACCATGGAAATATACTCAATTTTGTTGTTAATATAAGGTATATTCCAATTGTAACATCTGTGTACAGAGCGTAAGATCCCAAATCTGACCAAAACAACAAAGCAGTAACACATCAGAAGAAACTGTAAAACACCTACGTTACCTAGCAGGCAGGCACATTAGGGGAGTGTCTCTATGTTCTTGCACTATCATTATCAAGCAGCGGAGGAAAATAGATCCAAACAATAAGTTCAAAAACTCATTCAAAGAAAATTGAGGAAATATTGTAGGAGTGGGTATAAACTGTGCCAGCCTACATTAACGAATTTCTCCGCGAGAGAACATAAACAACATATTTAAATTGATGAATCACATAAATCCTTGTGAAAAGGAGCTCAGACCTATTGTGAGATCATCCCTGATGCTTTTACCCACAAAAGGGAAACCAGCCACATAAACATCGTTAAAAGTTTCTTATTGAACGTTTTCACTTGGCATCACTTTCATTCCATTTCACCCTGTTTGTTGTTACATTTGAAAAGTAATTACATTTAGGATTGGGCCATCATATTATGGAGCTACAAAGATCACAGCCAATCATTACTACCAGATTGGAGCTTCTCTTTATACCACTGTAAAGGTTGTTTATAGCAATATAGCAAATCATAACAAAGAGGTGAGACACTGATACAGACTGATGTGTTTATGTGCATGACTCATTTAAGTTTCATTATTTTCTACTGGGGAGAAAAAGACATTTTGGTGTAATAAATTATCTGTGCAAATTTGGGTTAAAAGGACAATGAAATTTTTACTTCATGCAGTCCCCAGTTGTGCCATCGCACTCCAGGAGATGGAGTGAACCGTAGCGTATTTATGGTGCTGTGCTCTGTTTTTGGGGACAAATGCCAAACATTTTTCCACCGGAGGACACGGAAACAGTTTGCTGCCCGCTGCTGGTGTAGATTAGGGGGTGGATGATTCTCTCCTCGGAGGACAGCTTCTCACGAAAGATCAGCTTTTCACCTTCACGGAGTTAAGCTTAGAGATGAAATGTTTAGAATCCAGTGTGCTGGACAGACAATGTCTGTGTTCTGCAGCAGTCCAGGGTGGCTCCACAGTGGGAGAAATGCTGTTATTATTATAATGCCGAAGAGTAACATAGAGTATCGCAAAACCACCCTAGGTTATGTTAAATTTTAATTTAATGTTCAGGTTGGTCTAAATGCCAGTAAATGAGTTTATATTAGGATATAAGATTCAATTTTGCACAATAACTCATTTTTTGTTCCCTTGAAACCTAGAGGCAGACCTATATGGTTGGACCATGTCTTCAAACACATGTGATAAGTAGGGCACTTGAAAGAAATTTATTGACAAATTAGTACAAACACAAGTGCTTAATAAATCAATCTCTGTTGTTTAAGGCCTTCTTAGCCCAAAGATTCATAATGTTCTATTAGAAAGTCCCTTTCATTTGTCTGGAGTTAAAAATGAAGTGATCGTTTGCCAGTATATAGATGCTTTTCTATGCCTTTAACTGCATGGGTCAGATTTTCTGAGTGCTGTTTACGCTCTTTGAAACAATGAAAAGGTGGAGAGAGCACAGGCACTCCTAAGACTGAATCAAAGTTACATCACTGGTGCCAGTGTGTAGCTGGTGACATACTGTAGTGGCGTCTAATCGTAACAGTGGGTTCGCAACATTACTGATTTATATACAGGCATTTTTACCTCAGTAAAATTCCTTAATATTGAGAAATATTACAAACCAGTACTCAAAGTTAGACTCAGCCGTAATCCAGATATAAAAGAATATGAGAAAAGATGTGTATAATATACCTATGAGTATGAATATGAATTACTATAATGACATAATCATAACCAGAGGACTTTTAGAGAAATGTGAATCCTTTGAACCTTCCACTCTCCATCAAAGCCCAGCCATTAGCAACAATGCTGAAATTTCAAGAACCAGAAGAATATGCAGTTCGACCCTAGAGGTATGATGCAACAATAATATGTCTCAGGTATAAAAGTTGTGGTGTTTTCAAGGAGTACCAATGGAGGAAAAAAAAAATTATAATACTTAAAACGAAGAACGAAAGGCTGAGGAAATTCCAAAATACCAAGATTAGCTCATTCACTACAAAGTAGCAAAACACTTAAAAATATATAAAAACTGGAAGTATAATGTGGTCTGCGGCTTCCTGATTAACAAAGAAATGGCAGTTGGTACAAAGTGAAATGGATCCAGTAAATTAATAAATGAAGGATTGGTACATTATCGTCAGAGACTGATTGCATGGATTTTTTCAGTATTAATTGTTTCTCCCAAACCATTGTTTATCAGAACTTCACGCTTGAACATCACCTACCGATTGGAGAATTGCTCAATGTGACTCAACCATGACTATGCTTAGCCATCGCACACTTGCATGGATGGTAGGCGTGGCAAGTTTAATGGTCAGTTTGAATACCAGCCAGGATGTGTAATAGCAGGACACATTATTCATTATGACTCACAGGCACAATTTAGTGTAATAAAACTATAATCCGACACACGTAGTCATCAGATAGATTCAAGCATAAAGTGACAATTCAAAGCTTTCTCAAGATAAGTCAACACAGCTACATGAGTTGGAGCAATTTGTGTAGTAAAACTGAAAACAGCTTATTTTTATTCTATGGAGACCCTAAAATCCAGTTGTCTAGAGAATAGCAGTTTCTTATAGGTACTAATGCATGCATTTACCACACTTGCAAAATCCTTCTTTTAGAAATCTAGTGAACAGGCTCTATTTCTATGGTCCAACATGCTTTGACACCTACAGCGGTTCACACATTATGATGAAGGCAGATTCTGGCTTCATGCATGGCCTGATTCGCTTCCCAGAGCACAGAAAGCATGGGATTGTGTGAGCAAACCCCAGTAAACAAACCCAGAAAGTGCTTCTCCCTATACCAGACTGTGAAAAATTAACATTTTACAGCTCAAAAGATAGAGATTCACTTTGCAAACAGCGGAATGGCTCACAGCATGGAGAGGTCCTGATGATACACAGAGATCACAGAGAAGAGCTTCAGGCAATAAAACCTGATATGAAAATACACAAAACTTCAATTGTGAGGGTTTGTAGGTTATGCAAGTCTAAAATTAATGGACAGGATTGCTATATAAACTATATTAGGTACCCCTACATTCTACAACATAAAAGCTGTTTCTGTTGTCAAACCACGTCAGTGGTTGACAAGTTGTGTGTTCCAAGGTGCTTTTCTGCATGCTTTAACAAATCTGGCCATTCTCCTCTGACCTCCCTCATTATCAAGGAGGCATGATTTCCCTTGGCCAGATATTTTTGTTCATCACAACATTTTCTCTAGACACTTTGGTTCATGAAAATGCCAAGCAGCCTCGGAGATGGTGGAAGCACCATGCGTGTCACCAACAATCACAGGATGCTTAAAATCACTTCCATCACATGACTCAGACGTTATAATACTCAGCCTCATCGTAACTGAACATCTTGACCCGCCTGCATGTCTTACATATTTAGCTACAGCTGCGTGATTTGCTGTTTAGAGGAACAGGCTGTTTGCATTAATGAACAGATGTAATTACTAAAACGTCCACTGTGTATATTGACGTAGCTAATCAAAATAAAAACAATTGTGTAAATTATGAACAATACTGATCAACATTATTGACACTACTGAAAAAAGGTTTACGGTGAAACAGCTTTGGCCTATATGCACTCATTTGTTTGATACACAGCGGCGCAGGATCAAATAATACGAATTACATAAAAAGTACTGTGGAAAAAGCTTTAGGCAGTCAACAAAAGTGATGGTTAAATATTATTCATATTGATGCAAAACTATGATAGTAAGTCTGTCAAAGTATTTCAGCTTAGACATTTCAAAACCTCTCCTATACACACACACACACACACACACAAATACATTTATGAAAATCAAAGCATTTGCAATGCAAATACATTCATTTCATGTCATTGATTGGGTAGGCTGCTAATGGAACTGTGAGAAAGTTTCCAGAATGTAGGAGGAAGAGAGAAATTGTCCAAACAATCTTTAAAAAGTTGGTGAAAACATCCAAAGGTATATCAAACAAGGAGTGTAAGGCTGACTTAGACATCTGCAACCATCCCATATGCTACTCATTAAACTGAGAAGGAAATTATGGATGAAGGTAAAGGAGGAACCCACTGTTGAAAGACCAATATAGAAAAGCACAGCTGATCTTTACCCAGACACAAGTAAACCAAAGTCTTGGTAGGAAAATTATCCAAAACCGAGCCCTTTAAAAGCATACCAAGTAACAAAATGAGGCTTATGAGGAAAATGGAGTCTGTGCTGCAGGCTGTGTAATATGGGACTGCTTTGGTACTGGGGGTCCTGAATTTATTAAGCGTGTCATACTGTACAATGGGAGGACTGACAAGGCAGTGAAGAATGTAACATGGTACCAGAATCAGGAAACTAGGTGTGAATTGATGGTCCTTAGCAAGAAACACAAACAAAAGCATCAAAAGGAAATCAACGAGCAACGAGTCCAGATCGCAAATGAAAACCTTTGGAGAGACTTGAACTTTGTTATTGGAGATGGGAGACCTGAAAAATGAGCTGCAGCTCATTGCAGTTTATGACTGCGAGACACTAGCAGAGAAAAAGTGCCAATAGCATTGTTTGGAGACTGTCATCGAGTAACCGAGTATTACAGGAGGGTGCCTTTCATCCGGCCCAACATGTGATTTGAAACTTTGAGACTTCTTTTTAATTTAAATTTGGACATCCATTATAGATCTTTTGATTATTAAAAGTCGGTGAATATAAAATAATTTCTGAGGACATTATGCATGACATAAATAATGCACAATATGCAGGATGCCAATGATATTGTCCTGCACTGTATGACTGTACAGTAAAACAAATTCAGCTTCTTAAAGCAATTTGGCAAAACAAAGCTTTTAGCAAAATTACATTTCAGTCATGTTAAGCATTTGATATTTTTAATGTGTTCAAATTAATCCCTTAGCAGCATTGTAATGGATTCGATGATTATGTAGCTATTAAAGAAAATCCTTTTTTTACATGCTTGCAGAATCAAACATTCAATGTATTATGTAAATACAAGCGATCAGTATAGATCTCTATAAATACTTTATCATATCTATTTCCAGTTACTGTTCCTGCTAATATAAGATATTCTTGCTATAAAATTACTACCAAAGCTTCTAATAACAAGGGACCAGCTTGAATGATTTGAATACATTGTATCATACAAGGTCAGATTTTTCACTTTAATTTACCTCTGAACAAATGATCAATTATTATACCAGACCTGCTATGACCAGCAGCATAATCTGGCCAATGAGCGAGATTCCTTCATCAGATTGCTTGTCTTAATCCCATCTCCCATCCCAACTTTTATTGACAACCCTCACATCATCAACAAGTTGTCATGTTGTGACATTCACAACTCACATCTCAGTGGCAGTAAATAAGGCTAGCTGGACATGTTTGAATGTGTAATGCTTACATAAAGTTCAAGTACATTGTGTGTGCGTGTGTGCGAACAGGTTTACCTATCCTTATGGGGACACAATGTCCCCATAACGTGATAAATATCCATTTTTTTTTCCCTTATGGGGACATTTCCTGGCATTTCTCCCATTGAAATGAATGAGCGGTCCCCATAAGGATATGTTTTCCCTACATGTGCGTGTGCGTGTGTGTGTGTGTGTATTTCTTCTTTTTTGAGTGTGGTTTTATAATAGTGCCTAACGACAAAATTGGTTTGCGCAGTGCCCCAGGCCATAACATAGGCTTTGGAAAGGCCTTTTCTAATGGGCAATATTGCCCATACTTCAGTTCAAAACAGGACTGTCAGTAAGTCATTTGTTCTATCTCAAAACACATTGATTTGTCACAGTGCTAGTTTAATTTTAATATTGATTTCCATGGCAGTCATTACATTGCAATTCTTTTTGTTCCTCATGGTAAAATAAATTAGTAAATGAAAGTAATCATTTTATGACATTTAGGATTTATCATTGGTCAGTCTGGTGTTTTAAATACCAGTAAATTACAACATATTTATTTTAATCAATGGCTATTTATATGAATTTTATTTAAGAAAAATCTTTCTGCAGTGCATTAATTACAGCTGTTATCAGCATATTCTAATAGTGATTCCAAGAGGCTCCATGCAAGCAAAATAAAAACTATTTAACAAACGCTATGCATGATGCTAAAAATATATCACCCTTCAACAGACCTGGCCAAAGACAGGATGTGTAAATGCAGACCATCCTCTAGGTCTGTGCGTGACACTCTCTTGCCGATGTTATCACTTTGGGTTATGATGCATCCCAGCCATTCCCACGCAGATGCAGGACATCTGCTGACCTTCTCATCCAGTGACAGCTTGCTATCCTGATCACATGTGCTGCCGAGAACTGGGAGGATGTTTAATTCACGTTAGTCTAATGCATCTTTGAATTATTTCCTTTGCTGTGTAACATGGCTGCATGGGCGCCCCCATTTTAATGGGTTCCCAGTGATTTCAGTCAATAAACATGAATCACAGTTTTTCCAAATGTATGTATGTGAAATAACTAATTTTTGTGGTTCCCAGAACTGCGTAAAACGTATACACAAAATCACAGCCATAATTATCGTGCGATTTTTGAAAATATGGTGATGTACACTTCATGGAAAAAAAAGCCTACATTTTTCCTCATAACCCCATCCACTTACTGTTGCCCCACCCTCAAGCCCCTCTCAAGAAGTTAACCTGGAGCCGCTACTAGTAGCTTTGTCACTGTTTTTGTAATTTCATGCAGCAAAATGCTTCATATGACATTCTGCCTGTGCATCTGCTGGTCTCACTCGTGCGAGTAGCTCGGGATTCATTCGCAATGAAAGAATGACCTGCAGTAGTGTGGAGATAATCGAGGGTGTACATTCTATCCCGACCGGGGAAAGGCGGCAGACACAACCGTCCCCCACCTCTGGTATCACCGCTCGGCCGTTGGGGACACTCAGCGGAGGTCGGCTCTTTCTGTTTTTGCTCTATCGTTCCTGGTTCCTGAAAGGAAAAGCACGCATCCCTACCAGGTACAATCTGTACACCAGGCTGGTAGCACCTGGAAAGGAGCCACCTCTCTGTGTGACATAAAAATTACATTGTATCCTGTTTGTGTAATAAATAGTCCAAAACAGGATATATATGGATCTTACTGTACAAAATGCCCATTTAGGAAATTAATGGAAAATACAGTAGTATATTTAAATATATAAGGAGCATTATATTCACTTTAGTTGACCCCCTTAAATAGGATGACCAGTAACACTTTACTTGACGGGGCACAAATGCTTAGTAATAACTCCTTTACTGCTGAAGTTCAAATTATGAACAAATCATGAACAAAAATAGTTGCTACTTGCCATTTGATGAATCACGATTCATTAATGATGAACAAACATGAGATCAGTATTTCACTTGTGTTCATTACTTGTTCCTTCAGTAGTTCACAAAAGGTTTACACGATTAACAGATATAGTAACAAACACAGTAACTGCTTGAGATAAAATGTCCCGTTTCATTAATGATGAGTTAACATGAGATCCCTATGTAACTAAGACTTAGTTTGTGGTTAATTAATGCAGAAGTAATTGTATACTATATTATCTGCTCCGTCAAGTGAAGTGTTACCGGATGTAATTCTTTCAGCTCATTGACCTTCATGTGACCTGTCTCACAGGACTGTGGTTTCACGTTGAGGGACCTTCATTATGGGTCTGTACTTTTGGTGATGAAAGGCACCCCCCCCCCCAGCACGTGTAACACTGTCAGAAGCTGAGTGAGGTGACTCGGAGAGCCTCTTCCAGAATATGAGCATCTCCAGCTGCCCTCTGAGGAAGGTGCCACTTATGAGAAGCTCTCCTAGGTCCTCCATGGGCAGCTCAAAGGTGGCGGCTGTTCCTGAAATATGGAGGGAGTCAGGGAGCTCAAGGCGTGGTCTGTTTTTACCAAAATTTAAAACTGTGCTTACAGCTACTTTGAATAACCCAGCATGGCATGATGGATGATAATGAAAAGCCGATGTGAACCACCAACCACCTAGTGAAGTCCAAGACATCTTTTTAGCTCTTCACTCTCAGAGATCATATCTGTCTCCAATATTCCATTGTAATAAATTGGTACTGTTGTGACCGCAAAAATAATCCCGTGCAGGGGAAAGCCAGGCCCCTCCTCAACCCTGAGCGGGGTAAGTGGCTTTAAATGGATGGGTGTGAGCATACACCCCTCCCAGCAAAAGATCCAAGGGAAGCAGGAATTGGATCCAGGTGGTCGCATGGAACATTCAGCCAATCAGAAGCACAGCTCTACATGGGCAGCATTGGAACGCCTGGCTGCCTGAAATCCATCATTTTACACATAGACATTCGAGTTACCGGTCAGATTTAGTATCTGTCTGTCCAGGTCAATCACAAATTCCCACAGGTGCCATGCTGATGTGCTATTAGAAAAAGTTGATGTTATCCACATTATCTACCCCCAGAAAGTCCTGCTGCTGGTCTCCTACCTTGTCAATCTGTATTTTACAGTATTTTAGGGTTAATCCCAGTTCATTCAGCATGATTTTTCCTTTGAATAATTCATAAGGCCATTTGTGCTCTGTGCAGGAAAGATCTCAGCATTCTGCTTCCGGTCACACCAAGGACAGAGGTATAATGATGGATTTAACCTTAAGCTAGTTCAAAATCATAAAATCCGTCTCCAATTTGCATATCAAAACAACATGATAAATTGGCACAGAGTTAGTGGACTGCACCCCCCCTCCCCGCCCTGCACGTATAAGCAAAAGTATCTTTCCTCCTGAAAGGATTCACACAGAATGCATAAATAATAGAGGAATATAATTTTATCACCATCTTACCAGAGAATAGAGGCATGGATCAGTCACTTGAAAATGAGCCAAACCCAGACGGATGTCGTGGGCAGCTTTTCATCAATGATGCAGAACGGTGGAAATGTACTAGTGTGGCCATTCCCATGAAAGCTCCTCTAGTTACAGAATTCTCCAGCCTACTGGAAATTGTAGTGAACTGAAACGTAGTTAGACTGCTTGTTTATGAGCTTTAGTGACCCTCAAAGACATGGCGTTGTGTGACGAGTCATTACCCAAAGGTTGCAGCCGACTCTTGAAAGGTTTTTCAGTCTTCAACTTCAGAGTCCTTTATCTTTTTGGCAAATGTACTATGGCCTAGCCCATTACATTTTGATGAACAGCAAGGGAATCAGAATAATTTAATATCCACAGTGTAGCACCTGGAATAAAGTTTAGAGACACAATGATTGTACCTAGGACAAACTAATTAGGGACACACCGGCTGTATATATTGTAATCATGCATGGTTTTGTGAAGATAACACTTGTAATGGAGCCAGTGTACTGTATAAGGTTTTGTTGTGGCTAACTATTAAGGAGGGTTACTCAGAAATGGAGGTAGACCCTTCTTATGTCATTAGATGTGATAGACAAGTCAATTATTCATTTCAAAATCCAATTCTTTATTGTCATTGTACACAACAGTATTGGGCTAGCAACTCCCCAAGTGATGAAAACACGACAAACAAACTATGTGTTATACAAAATAACTGATTATTATTGCCTGGGGTGCAACACCAATGCATGGAAACTGTTCAGAAGGCAGAACAAGTGATTTATGATATATCCCAATACCAAACACATCCATTGTGGTGGGTACTTCTGTTTTATTTTTAAGTCAACATTATTGAAACTGGGCAGCAAAATGAATATTTGAAATGTTTTAAACACAGATCTGTAGAGTACAACATCAATGCATTGAAAGAGGAAAAGCTCTGGAGGTGATACAGTGGACAGTAATTAACATGACCACAGGGTCATTACTGTACTATTAAAGGAACTACAAGTTATTTGTCAAGAAAGACATTAATAAAATGTATATTAAAATATTCACGCAGCAGCAAAACAATATTTTTGCAGGGGTGTTTGTTGGGTTGTGGTCTTTCTTTACTGGAGTTTTGTGTTCTTTTAATAAGCTGTTAAATATTCATCTCTTTCATGGACTTCACTTGATCCCATGGGTCACTCTTTTATTGCTATGAATGCCCTTGATAATTATCCAGCTTCACTGCAAAAGCATTTGCCTTTGTAAAACAACAAAAGTTCTCTAATGACTTCCACATATTACTTGAAGTGAAAGCAGATTTTATTGTTTAAGTGTCCTGTTAGGAGTGGGGTTATCTGCACTATGGAGAGCCACTGAATTCAGTGTAGGTGTTGACATAGCCGTAAGACCACAGGAAACACTCTGCACTAAGCAGATTGCACCCCATGCAATTAATTACACCTTGGGTTGTCTAATCTACTATGAAACGTTTGGTGCTTAAAGTTCAAGAATACATGCTGTTGCGTTTTAAGCGATCAGCCTCTCCCTCTCAGGATAATCGATATCACACTGAGCTTCTGACCTCATGACCCCTGTCGCCTCTGCCATTCCTCCTGTGTTTCACAACAACCTCAAGCACTCTTTCGCATTACAGAGTACAAACGTGTTTGTTGTTTTAGATTGGTGGCTTAACTTAAATTGTTTTTGATGTTAACTGAACTTTGTAACACCCTGAAATTACCTTATGTTAACTGAACTACCACTGAATCCAATGGAAAATACTGTACTCTGAAGTGATTAGTATTCTTGGTATCTTATTGATCATTGATCATCATTATTATCATAATTAGTAATGCCTGTTATTGTTAGCGTTGTCAGTCTTATACTTTATTATTCCTACTATTGGTTTGCATGGTGGTGTTTTATATGTGTAAGCTATTGGATGCCTACATTTGGGATCGATCTATCTATCTATCTATCTATCTATCTATCTATCTATCTATCTATCTATCTATCTATCTATCATCTATCTATCTATCATCTATCTATCTATCTATCTATCTATCTATCTATCTAACCTGTGTATCTGTCTGTCTGTCTATCTATCTGTCCAAATTAATCAGAGCTATAATTGTATTCGTTATTCATAATGAACATAGAGATTTATGTTTATGTTTGCCCTGACTAATATGACTATCATGAGCTAACAGTTCATGAAATATTCATATTTCTGTAGTGACAATAGTAAGAGGGCGTAAAATGAAACTTACATGGAATAGTCATATAATATAATAATAACTGTAACCATGTAATTTTTTCTGATAGAAATCTATTTTGTGGATTGAATCACTAGGTATTTGCTATTTAGATTTTTCCAGCTACTGTAAATAAGGAATCCTACCACTGTTATCTCAACCTAAACAGGTACACCAAAATGAAAACTGCCACCAACATCTATATCTTCAACCTGGCCCTGGCAGATGCCTTGGCCACCAGTACGCTGCCCTTCCAGAGTGCCAAGTACCTGATGAACACCTGGCCCTTTGGAAAGTTCCTCTGTAAGGTGGTCATCGCCATCGACTACTATAACATGTTCACCAGCATCTTCACTCTAACCATGATGAGCGTGGATCGCTACATCGCAGTCTGCCATCCCGTGAGGGCTCTCGACTTCCGCACACCCATCAAGGCCAAGATTATCAACGTCTGTGTCTGGATACTGTCCTCTGCCGTTGGAGTCCCTGTTATGATAATGGCAGTCACCAAAGTAACTGACAAAGGTATGTCCAGACATGATTCAGAACAGCTGTCACAGGTGCCGAAATTTGGAATCTTTAAATACCTGAGTTATCTCATTGTCATAGATTTAGTGAAGTGAGATGGTACAAGAGGGAGCTTGCTGTCGATCTATTTGAAACCAGAAATATCCTGCTATACATGACAAATTGCTGCATGCTTCTTTTTCAGGTAAAACTGTCTGCATGTTGAAGTTCCCATATCCAGACTGGTACTGGGACACGGTGACCAAGATTTGTGTGTTCATCTTCGCGTTCTTGGTGCCTGTACTAGTCATCACCATCTGCTATGGACTGATGATCCTGCGTTTGAAAAGTGTGCGACTGCTCTCGGGATCTAAGGAGAAGGACAAGAACCTACGTCGCATTACCCGCATGGTGCTGGTGGTGGTGGCTGCCTTCATAATTTGCTGGACACCCATCCACATTTTCATCATTGTCAAGACCCTAGTGGAGATCGACTCGAAGAACCCCTTCGTGGTCGCCAGCTGGCACCTCTGCATTGCCTTGGGCTACACTAACAGTAGCCTCAACCCAGTCCTATATGCCTTCCTGGATGAGAACTTCAAGAGGTGCTTCCGGGACTTCTGTCTGCCCTTCCGCTCCCGCATTGAGCAGAACAGTTTCTCCAGGGCCCGGAACACCACCCGCGAACCTGTTTCCGTCTGCGCCCCTTCGGAGGCTGGGAAGAAGCCAGTATGACTAGACATGGACCAGATGCCCCATGGTTCCCGCTCTAGGAGGGTTCAGCAAGACCTGCAGTCTGAGATCACCCAGATCTCAACCACGGAGTTCTGATTCTCCTTAAAGGAGAGTCAAAGCACTTGACAGGGCTTTGCTGAAAGATGATTTACCCCCACCATCTGCCTGTGACTCTCATCCCTGCCTTTGACAACAGGGCAGGTCGCAAAGTACAATTGCATCTATAATTACCGCAAGTGTGAGGAAAAAAAGAGAAGCATACCACACAAAGAATATGCTACATATATCTGCATTGACATCAACATTCTTTACATGGTGATGGTGGGGGTTGGAGCGGGTTATCAGGGGCAAATGGTCCAAGCATAAATGGACAGTTGCGTCCATCATATGGGTACCTTGCAGGAAATGTACCCATACATACAGATTTCACTCCAAGATAAGTAAGAGCTAGACTGACATCCAGTAATAACTGGCTAAGGTTAACAGGGTATAAATAAATTCAGATATCGCTACAAACAAGCAAGAGTATACACATAATGATAGCACACCATATATCCTAAATATTTATGTCTGGGAAAAAAAAGAAATCTAAGAAAAACCATTATAACGTTATTTGTGGTTTTAATAATTAGCTCCGATCCTTTTTTATTGGCTCAATAATTGCTTATAGCTTTTTTACTCCAGAACTTAATTGGAGTCAAAGAGAGTCTCATTGACCTGGTACAAGACACTCCCAAAGCTGAGAGTTGCATCGTCCATGTTTCTCAGGCTAAGTATTTGGTATGACTGGAAAACTCTTTCCAAGACTTTCAGACCAACATGTTTCAAATTGTTGCTGTACCATTTAGATGATATTTGTGAAGTGATATGAAGGTCATGAAGAGGCCAGACTAGCCCTTGACACCAGTCACTGCCAATTTAGCGTTGCAGTAATTTGGTATGGGTTTCTTCATCAGGATTTATAGAACTTACTTTCCTAATTTCCGAATGACATGACAGCATGTATACTTTTACTCAACAACCAGATCAGCAGCAAAGAATCAAAGACCTTTTATGTGGAACTATGGAAGCTCAAAAGTAGTTAAACCATGATGCCCAGAAGGTCTGAACCATGCATGATGGATGACTTAAGATCTTACATGACAAGTTAACTTGCTTCAAGGAGCATCATCTGGTGATACAATCTGAAGGACATCTTTACTTCAAGATAATTTTCTGGCAGTCAGACATAGATTGCTTTTCTTTTGAAGCCGATGGTGAGAGAATTTGCACTGACCAGGGCAGGAGAAGACAATCCAATCTTACCGTAATAGATCTTGGAGTCCTATTTTACATTTGCAAGGTGTGCATTGAGTCTGCTTTTATTACTATCAGTGTTTTTGCAAGCTGAATAATGACATGCACTGTGAACATTACCTGGTTCTGTTGTCAATCAGAACAAAATGCCTCATAGACCTCATGCCCAGATCATGCTGTTTATAGGATACAACAAAGCATGCTATTACTGTTTTGTTTAGAGGTAGTGTTTGAACCATTGACTAAACCGTTATCATTATAAAATATACCTGATATAGGTTCCAAAGTCTGAAGTGAATTTCTAAATCCCATGAGGAAGTATATGAAAGACAAACAGCTAATAAATGCTGAGATTACAACAATTGAGGGGCGAGGAGATGCATGACTGAGACTGCTGTTAACTGACGGCATTTAGCCTCCAGAGTCTGAGAGTATTGAGAGTCATTGGGGAGGCTGATAAGCTGATGCGAATCAACAGGGATCCTCTGTAGTGCAGGACTATACCAGTGAGCACTCAGTCTCTGACCTCAAGCTTGTTGTACAGCTACCCTGATACCTTGGAAAACAACACTAGTCACATTTCAGCAGCTGTTCAGTAGGAAAGTTTAGTACCACATGAATGGTCTCTTATCTGACATGATGTAATCTGCCCTCTTAGGTGAGGAAGGGGGTTTAACATACTTAAAAAAATGGAATGGAGTGATAGAGTGCAAATTATAAAGAAGTCACAACAAGCCAAATTATATTCTTTTGTTGAAAATAATATAAAAATAGGTGATAAAATTAGTATAGCATGTTATCAGTGCTATGTTCAATGAAAATGGGTACGAAATACATGCAATATTACAGGGAATATTATTAGATATATTGATCCTTTTTATAGTATTAAAAATGTAAGTATTAAGAATTACTGTCATTATTAGACGCACGTCTGATTTTTAATGGGAATTGAGGCGTTTTAACAGGCATTTTAAGAGTTTCTATTGGTGAGATGGCAAACAATCAAAGAAATAAGGATGGGAGTGGAGATGGGATGGAGAGAGGATTTGCTATGGCGAGCAATGCTTAGACTACAGTGGGATACAGACTACAATGAGGTTCAGACTATAATGGGATTCAGACTTGACTGGGGTCCAGATTCCAATGGCGTACATATTCTAATGGGATTCAGACTATAATGGAGTACAGACTACAGTGGAGTACAAACTCTAATGGGATTCAGATTATAATGGGGTACAGACTATGATGGGATTCAGTCTACAATGAGGCACAGGTTCTAACGGGATTCTGATTATAATGGGGTACAGACTATGCTGGGATTCAGTCTACATTGAGGTACAGGTTCCAATGGGATTCAGACTAGTAGGTAATACGGCAGAGGTTAATTGAATGAATGTGTTTGACTCCTGATTATGCCCAAACCAGGGATGCCCCCCCTGTCCCCATCTTACTGTTATATTTCCTGAACTGAGCTATCCTGATATTGCAGTAAACTGTCACGTGTCATCTCTGCACACATGATTGGTAATTTCTGTGCTTAGGAAACATTCAGTTGTTTATCTGGCAAGATAATATTGTCCCAGATTAATAAATTCTAATAAACAATAATAATCTGGAAAATGGAAACATGTAAAGCTATGAATGGGTGTCAGGAATTATATGTTATTTTCACATGAAATCACAATTGTTGTTAGCAATATACCCTGAAAAGTTATGCTTTGCTTTATGTTTTTATCTGTGTGGAAAAAACACTGTATAAATACTTTAATTGCCATTATGTTTAAAGCCTGGAAGATCACAAACAGAGACATTCTAGGTAAAATGCTCTTGAAATTACTGGTACAAGAAAAAACAAAAAACAAAAGGAACAAACAAAAAGGAAAGAGCCACTTACTGTGACTGAACAGGAAGTCGGCATCTGCCGCAGACAAACAAGGTGCTTCGGAGGCAGAGAAGGGAAGAGCCCTCACCTTTGGTGCATACTGGCTTTTTCGGCTTAGCGACGAGGCCTTAAGGCGTTTGCTGGGACTGGATTTTGCCAGATATGCGATTTGGCTTCAGCAGACACAGTGAACCAAGCATATGCTGGTTTGAACCAGAGAGCCCCAAGTCTTTTCGTGGCTACAGTCTTTTTTGCCTGCTAATTGTTCTTAAGAGACAGTTTTTTTTCTGGCCATGGCTAAATCTATTTCCGGCAAGGAAATACGGTCTGCTTTTGCCTTTTCCTCTTTTTATTTTTCTTTTTGCCCGTTGCTGAATGTGTTAGCGGTGAAGGTGTTTCTGTGAGCATTTCTATTTGAATTAGCACATTTGTAGATATTTAATAATCAATTTATTCATTTCTTGCAGCAATGCAACAGTAATGTAGTTTTGTATCAACATCTTGCTTAGATTTGTTAATGAAAATAACTGTTTTGTCATCAAAGAAAAACCTAAAAATGTACGGGAGAAAAATAATGATTGAACACTCTCATCGGGTCCTGTAAAATGTCTATAATACATATGTTTTTATAGAAAAAAAAAGTTGTTACCTATGTTACACACCCAGTGGTCTTGCTGTATATTAATGCGCCGTGATTGTGCTGCGGTGAATTTATGCAGAAGTCCCCTGTTGCTTTTGCTACAGAATCTCTTTAAACATAGTAATTTCTTAAAGGGGAACTCCAATGGAAAACTGTAATTTTATACATCATACAATAGTGATCTGTACTTACATCTGTGATGCTAGATTTAAAATCTGCCCTTGATTCAGATTAGACATCAGTACGTGGCCTGTTCCTGATGATGGTAAACCTTGTATTTATTGATGGATGGACTAGTTTCTTGCTGTTTGTTTGTCTATAAGGTCACATGACGTTTTTTTTTTTTTTTTTTTTTGGCCAGCAGTTGTGTCAATGTGTGTGAATGTGAATACAAAAAAAAATCAAGCCAAAATAAAATTACATTTTCTGGAGTCCTCCTTAAATAACAGTACATGATTTAGGCATAAGTAGGAATATATCATGTTGTTTAACAATAAAATGAAAGTGAAACACAAGGTTTCTCTGTAGTCTCTTTTTCAGTAATGCCCAATTAAATTCAGAGTGAAGATAACAGAGTCTCAATGAAGTAGCTGGTGGAATTCAGTGGAAACATAAAAGTGGTAATCGACAAGCCTTAACAGGATGACGGGATATTCCCAGAGATCATAAGAGGGTCGTCGCCTGATTTTTGTTGGTTTTTGAATAACAAATCAGGTGCCTAGATTTCTAGTAGTTTTTATGCCTGGCTTTTGACCTCAGTTACATTTAAATTTTTCTGCATGATTTTTAATTTTCAGATTCATTAATGAAGCATCAGTAATCTGCATGGCTCAATTCATCTGAGACATTTCTATGCCACAGAAGATAATGGAGATAACTGTAGCACTATTGTTATCAAGCACTTATCTTTCCAACCAAATCAGTAACCGTTATTTAAAAATATTAAGCTTAACTGCCATAGAATATAGAAGATTAAGCCTAATTCTCATCTCTTATTATCATAGATAACTTATTTTTATCATTACTATCTGCACTGGATAGAGGATAAATTAATGCAGTTGTATACTATGCCTTTGACTACTTAATGCTTTTGTTTCAGCTGTTCCTTGCATCTAAATAACAATAATCTTCAGTTTCTTGCAGTTTTTACTGCTCTGGCACATTATAAATTGATTATGTGTTGCCTTTTTCTTTTGAAGGTGTTAGCTCAGGAATGGTCAGTATGTTTCAGACCGGACCGCATGGTGAAGTGCAGCATCCGGGGAATATATGTGTCATTGCCGTGACAGCATGCTCGGGCTACTCAGCCTCCTTCCCTGTGCCACTGGAGTCCTGTGCAATGCAGTGGAGCTGCAGGAAGACAAACGGTGAGGTCACATGGCCTGAGGTAGGTCCAAGGCGTGCCACTCGTCCCCGATATCGACCCCAAGTTGGTGTCACCTTCTGCTCGGTGATAATGGTTTGCGTCGGCTCTTTGAAATATCAAAGAACACATCAACACAAGAAAAAAAACACCAGGGTAAAAATAAATCCCGCTGCTATGCTGAATGGCCTGTGTGATGTGATGACAGCGAGCCAGGGCAGCGTGGGAACTCTGCCCAGACCCAGCCCGCTTCCTCATTGGCTGTCCCGTCACATGGATGTATAGGGTGCTGCCACGTCACTGTCTTTCCTGGCACGAAATCCAAGCAGCAGCAATTGCTTCCTGCTAGATGGTCCATCGGAAACGCATTTATTCTCTGCCAGCGTATGGTGGGAGAACAGAAAGGAGCTGCTCGGAATTTAAACAGGGAATGAAGATAAAGACAGTACTTGCATTTTGCACTAATTATAATTTTTTCTTAATTTTTATTTTGTTTTTTTTTAGCTGTTAAAATGGTTACAGCATTTTATACTTTTCCATTACTTAACAGGTGGGAAACATGAATGTATGTATGTAATACATAAAATTATAGCCGCATGCAGTATTTTGGACCACTTTGTGATTTAGTACTAGGTGCCTTAACCTGATTTCAGTTAACTATCCATACGTGTATCCAATCTGTTAATTATGCTCAAGATCACAGGGTTAAGTTATTTATCATGTATTAATTTAATTATTCCATATGTCTTTGCTGTAGTATAAATCAATTTTGCTTGCCATTTAGTGTTTATTAATACAAAGAATGTTCACTTCATGATTTATCACCCACTGTCAGGCATAAAATATTCAGTTGCACCATATGGCTAATTAATTAGAAAGTGTATAACTATTACAATCATATAACACCAGCTGCTATGGTTAAAAGACAACATTTATTTATCCTGTCAAAATCTGATTATGAATATGCTTCATATTAATTAAAAGCAAGGGTAAGGGGGAAAGGTGTTGTGGAATCTCAGATTATAAGAAGGTAATGTATTTTTGCATTTTTTAGATGTGTAATTTTAACATGCTTCTCAGGGAGTACAGACTGTAGCAGCAAATATTGATAGTTTACTACAGAAAGATGGAGGCTAATAGCAAGCCCTGTCGCCAATGATCTTTCTGGCCAGTTTCCAGTAAACTTCATTTGCCGATATTAAAAACAGTTACTGCTGGTGAAAAATCAGGTGGGAAATAATCGACATTCAGCGTTCTGAGACCAAAATTGCTTGTGGGTAGTCTACAATATGATGGGATACGAGACTAACTTTGTTAGTATAGTGATAGATATTTCTGGTAGAAGATGCATCAAAGAAGTACAGTGTCATTTTTTAGCTTTAAATTTTGTGCTTTTCACAGGTGCTTTCCTATCCCCGCCTTACTCCACACTATCAAATCAGTGACCTTAGTCATCAGTCAGCCTGTAATCAGTCACAGGTGCTTTCCTATCGCCGCCTTACTCCACAATATCAAATCAGTGACCAGAGTCATCAGTCAGCCTGTAATCAGTCACAGGTGCTTTCCTATCGCCGCCTTACTCCACATTCTCAAATCAGTGACT
>JAABNY020000136.1:26291408-26314070 GCA_015164015.2 Brevimyrus niger
GACTGTAAACCAACCTCCCAGGATGTGGGCGCAAGAGGAAATGCAACTTCAGGTTGATCAGGATAGTGTGGATGGTAAAGAAAAAAGCCAAGGAAACCATCCAAAAGCATTCAAGTGGAGCAACTAAACAATAATGGGCTTCATGGAAGAAGACCCAGGAGGGCTCCACTACTGACAGAAAGACGTAAAAAAGCCAGAGTGGAATTCGTCAAAATGCATGTTGACAAGCCCTAAAGTTTCTGGGAGGCTGTCCTTTGGACTGATGAGACAAAACTGGAGCTTTTTTGCCAGTGACATCAGCTTTATGTTTACAGAGGGAAAGATTAAGCTTAAAAGAAAAGAACATCATACATACTGTGAAACATGGAAGGGCTCAGTTTTGTTTTGGGGCTGCTTTTGTGCATCTGGCACAGGGGACCTTGAATCTGTGCAGGACACAGTGAAGTCTCAAGACTACCAAGGCATCCTGGAGTGAAACAGACTGCCCAGTGAAAGCTCAGCCTCAGTTGCAGGTCATGGGTCATCCAGCAGGATAATGACCCAAACACACAGCTAAAAGCCCTCAAGAATGGCTGAGAAAAAAAATCATTGAACTATTCTTAAATGGCCCATGAGCCCAGATCTAAATCCTACATAACATCTATGGAAAGATCTGAAAATTGCAGTGTGAAGGCGACACCCTTCAAACCTGAGACAGCTTGAGCAGTTTTCTCAGGAAGAGTGGGCCACCTGTTGGTGGTTACCTGTTGGCAAATGCAGACGTCTCATTGTGAAGTATGGAGAACGCTTGTTGGCAGTGATTACCGCTAAATGTGGTGCCACAAAATATTAAATTAAGGGTACCATATTAGTTGTCGGTGCCTTTTTCATTTGTTTATTGATTCCATTTAATATTTTATAATCAAAAGCAAAATCTGATTTGTGTTAAATATGGAATAAACAATAAGGGATGCCATTAAACTTTTCTCAGTTTCAAGTTACTTCAGAGAAAGTTCTTTTTTGATTTTTGATGGAAGGGTACCAACAAACTTGTCAATGCCTGTATCTGAGAGGAACAGGCAGTATTTTGCAATTCTGCAATCTTTTAGTGCATGTTATAATAGGGACCCTTCGTTTTAAAATCAAGCATACTGACCATTTCTCATCGCAATGTCAGTCGCCGCATCATAACCTTTACAGTGTCGCATGCAGTCTGGTTTGTGACGTAATCACAGTAACACGCTAAAATATATCAAGCAAAACAGTGATACAGATTTAATACTGTGTCATGCATGATAATCGTGCATCGGAACAGACACTGCAGGTCCCTCTTAAATAATGAATAATGCAGCCTACATCTGCAGTCACGGGATCCATCCTTAGATAGCTGACCTAGATCCAGACAGTCTCACGGCAGCCTGAATGTATGACTGGGTGCTGTCAGCTTTCGAACCGCTGCAGAATACAGAGCGCCTCTGAGGCACAGCAGCCCGGAATGCTAATGCTGAGAGTATGAGATGTACGTGACTGCTCTTTAAAGATGAGAAACACCACGGAGCTCCCACTCCGACAAACGCCACGGGCCATCGAGTCCTTCCTAATTAACCTCAAAGACCCCGAAGTAAACAGGACTGTCCTGACAGAAACAGCCATCGTGCGACCGTGGCCGCCATTTCCGTCTGTGTATAATGCCAAAGCCAACCAGCAACTGTCAAAAATGGTGACAAATTGATGTTGGGAATGAGACGTCGGTCCGCCGCACTGCATGCACTCACACACAGGTACATGCTGTGGGCAATTTAGGGACATTCAGCAGAACATATGCTTTTGGACCATGGGGGAAAACTGGAGAAAATGATCTACTCTGCCCATCTATCTTTTGTTAGCTCTTACGGGGCGTTGGTGCTAATCACAGAGAACAGAAGGCACATTTATCATACAACCGGATTCTTCTTTTCATCGGCCTAACAGTGGCTCTGCTGTCACTTCTAGGACTGCACTGCCTCCTTAACATTAGGGTTTGGGGTTTATGCCTACCTGAGGTGTCAAAAAAACAAAGTATGACAAAGCTTTCTCAATATTAATTTATCATTTATCTCTCGTGATGTTTTAGTGCAGCGGGGTCAATTCCGGAAAAAGTTCCCATAAAAATCGTGGGAGCCAGGGGATGATAGGAATGATTGAAACGGCAGGACTGTCGCCATGGCGGCCACCTTGAAGCGACAGGCACCCTCCCCCTAGGGGACCAGACACAGTGGTAGCTCCCTTCTCCATCCCAGCTCCATCAAGCCGGACCCATCATATTGCACTCGGGGAGGGGGATACTTCCTATTTTCACCTAATCTTCACCGGAGAGCAGAACCTGACACCCAGCCTCCCACACATAATCACAGCTCTAAGACTCTGACATAATTTGTGGGGGGGAGGACGAAATTGCCCCTTGCTCTGTGATTAGTGCTGTCTCAGATGCAGTCAGAGCTGAACTCGGGGAAAAAACAGCTAAACTTAAAGTCGTGTCGGCAAAAAAGAGCGATCCACACTGGGCGGGCCACTCCCGCGTTATCTGCGTGCCTGCTGGTGTCCCGCAGCCTGCTGTTAGAAGCCCGCGCTGGGCCTCTGGGCTGCCGTCTCTGGCATCGCTGGCGCTGCGGGCGTCAGGGCTGCGCGCTTCCACACTCGTTCGCGTGGAGACTGGGTCATCCACGGCGCAGCACCGGCAGCCATTGACGTCAGCGCTCCTGCGTCACCCGCCACTGTTTCATCAAAGGGGCGTGGGGACTGCTTGTTAACTGCCAGTGATGCTAACGCCAGTGATGCTGACGCCAGTGAGTGACAAGTGAACAACATAGCGCTAACAGGCCATTTTCTTTCCTTACCTTCAGTGTGAAGCTCCTGTTCATACATCCCAGTTAGGTATTCAAAGCGCAACAGAAGCTTGGCAGATGCAGACGGTCAAACAGACAATGAACAAACAATAAAGCAAAAGTGTCAGTTGCGGCCTTCACTCTTCTTGTCGATACACAGTTACAGGAGCTTCTGCTTTCGCTCACGTCCTTGTAATTTTTTTGTCACAATGTAAGAAAAAGGCCTGTATGGAGGAGCTGCTAATTTCTTTGCCTATTTTTTGTCCCCAGGAGTCCACAGATCAGGGGCCGACAGAGTGTGTGTAATTATTCCGGCTATCGGAACCTTAGCAGATGAGAAGACGTGCTAATTATGTGAGACGGGCATCCCATGGGAGTGGAGCTGTCCGTCCTGATCTATCGCTACTTCAGAGCTGTCATTAAAACACATGCCTGTCTGTAAATATTTAAATATCAACCTGTACGGTTGATGCTAATGTAACGCTAATGAATGATTCTGAGCAAGTATAGCACCTTTCAGAGGTAAAGCCTTTACAGGCGTACACTGCACACTCTTTATGTGTCAATTATCTTGCACTTCATCGCGTCAAATGTTTCTATTAGTATGGACTCAATTTAGCAGCACACCCCCAAGCATACACTAATCCATGACCTACCTGCTTATTAATAATAAATATTAATAGTCAACTATGTGTGTAACTGGTCTTAATTTATTCCTTTATTAAATTTGCTTTTCCTTTTAGAGTTGTTTACCCCTGGAGAATTTCAGTGATTCAGTCATCCAAAGTGATCATTAAAATTCATTGCTAAGCAAAAGCTAATGTAATATATTATCTGGACACATAAACAATTAGCTTCATACTCTTTTTCATAGTACTTATTTTACAAAACCACAGGCTAATTATAAGGCAATACTATTATTTATGACCAAATTTCTACTGTGTCAAAACTGCATGTGGTTTTTTTTTTTTTTTTGCACAAGCCATTTGTACCTTAAATTACTTCCTCACAAAACACTCCTCTACAGATAAATCAATACAGCTTAGAGCGCAGTGGGCACATTTCATTAAATGGAAGTGCTCTACTTGTATAGAGTTAATGGAGATAGCCTGCAGTCACATCAGGCTGCAAAGCAGTGCATTCGGACAATTTCAGGTCTATAGCTTGATAGCTGATGGAGGAAAAAAAAATGCAAATGCAGACCGTTTGTCAGGAGAAAAAACTGTGTAGGACGCTGCAGCAAACAGCACTCGTGAAACAACTGCTTGCACATCTTGATATACACCATGGTTTACTCCATTTTTATGTATGTGTTTTTATCGCATCATGCACATTTTTGTAAATTAGATGAAATTGGTCTTTTGGTGGATGTACCAGTTTTACTTCAAAGTACTTCTTGTCTTCTACTTTTTCCCAGAAAATCTTTATAATATTTATAAAGATTGTAGTTTCTTCAAAAAATTGTACAGCATCTTTATGCTTAATAATAAAATACACACTGGCTCACAGCATAAGTGGGCTGCATGTTAAAGTGCTTGGAAATTAAAGATTCCATCCATCCTCTAACCACATATCCTGGTCAGGGTCACTGGGGGGCAGGAGCCTATCCCAGAAGCACTGGGGATGAGGCCAGGGACACCTTGGATGGATGTCTGTTAGATTCTTTACACCTGATAAAAACGACAAATTGACTAAGGTGTGAGATGCAGTCAATCAGTGACGCCACAGTCATTTTATGCGGACTATTAGTACACTTGTAGAACATCTGTGATTCCTGTGGTTTTCCAGGTCTGCTTGCCATGTGTTGAGGTGATAGGCCCCGAGAGTCCCATCGCTCTTCATTCTGACATTTTCCCATCTATAAGGTCAGCGTCCTTCATTGTCAGTTCATCAGAGGGACCCTTTAAGGACATTGAAAGGGGTCAGGCGTCCTTTCAGGTGTCCTTGGGAGGCAACTGTTAGTTTGGACTAAAATCGTGTTGAGGTGAGTAAGCAGGGTGCGGTACAGTAGCAGCATGCTGGTGACACGGTTCTGTGCACATGCTGACACAATCTTCAGAAGGTCTATTGCTGGTGCTGAACACTGACAGGTGCTGTGAGCAGAAGGATTCTCCCAGGATGCATGTGAATTATTAAATGTCAGGCATTACGGTGAGGTGAAGGAAATGGCCTTAAAGATCACAGCCACCTAAAGCTCAGTCTGGGCTAAGATGTCTCTGGATGGATCGGTGGTTTTGATCGCCTGGGAGAGAGATCTAGTATCTCATTTCTGCTGAAGCAGTTTTGACCTTATCTTCACCAGCTCGGCGGCACCCCAGCGATGTCACGCAGATACTCCACGTAACTACGACCACGCCTCCCAGGGAATCCCTGTTTGTAAGAAGCATCCAATCAGGGAAGCCCGTCCTTGACAGTGGCTTACCTCGCCGGTGGCCACACCCCCTCCACACTATGATTGGGAATCGTATTTAGCCTTTCCTACTGTTGCTGGTGTGTGAGACGCAAGATCTCCTTGGTTTCCTTCGAGCTTGAGCATTTCCCTGGTAAGTCTGCCCTGTCTGTCTGCCCTTTTTTCCTAAACATGCTTCTGCCCTCAAATTACAAGACCGGGCTAACGCATCGATTGCCTACGCACATCACCTGAACTTTGCCTGACAACCGACCACCGCCTTTGTTTCCTGATTTGGATTCTGTCTGGATTACTCTGGCTTTAACCTGGACTGTCAACTCCTAATAAACAAGCTTTGGGAACTTAACTCCGCAGAAGTGTCATCCTTACCGTGCATCCCTTTACATATCTGTTGTCCAGTATTGGCATCATTCAAGCAATTAAAATGTAATTTATACACTTCTGTATACAATGACATGCCAATTTAAATAAAGAAATTTGTTGTCATGGAAACAGCATTGCGGCCAATATTTCATTTAGACTTCACCTCTGAAGTTCCTGCTTTTTGTGGACAAAGGGTATTTTTTTATATATTTTTCTGTTTTTATTGACAAAACGGAAACAGAACAAATAAACCCGGTGCAAAAGGACTCAGGAGTGACTATAGTGGAAATAAATAAAACCCAAATACAACCCAAAGCTAACTTACCTAAGAGCTTCCTACGCACCTGACATACACACAGAGATCAAGGCGTCAAAGCCTGAGGGCTGCGCAAAGACGTTACCCAAAAACCCGGCGAGGGATCGAAACCAAACAGCAAGTAAACCCAAGCGAAACTCAGAAATCCAATAAACCAAATAAATCATACACAGTAATATCCATCAAAGAAAAACAAACCAACAACAATAATTAATAAGTAAGCAGAGCTCCCGAAATGTGTTGCGGTTGGCTTTTCGCTTCAGAAGACGGAAGTGACGAATGCTGCATACAAAGTTGTGGGCAGGGTCTGTGTGTGGAGGCGGAGCGAATGTCGAATAGAGAGCAAGTTAGAGGATGAGGCTGTGGACGGAGTCTGCATGTGGAGGTGGAGCAAACGCTAAATGGAGGGGGAGCTAGAGGACGAGGCTGTGGACGGAGTCTGCATGTGGAGGTGGAGCAAACGCCAAATGGAGGGGGAGCTAGAGGACGAGGCTGTGGGCGGAGTCTGCAGGTGGAGGTGGAGCAAACGCCAAATGGAGGGGGAGCTAGAGGATGAGGCTGTGGGCGGAGTCTGCATGTGGAGGTGGAGCGAACGCCGAATGGAGGGGGAGCTAGAGGATGAGGCTGTGGACGGAGCTGCAAAATCCATGGCTTCAAAAAGGAGGCATAGTGTCATGTCCCTCCAAAAGAAGCTTGATGTCATTACAGAGATACGAGAACGAAAATTACACAGAGTTGTTGCAGACAGTTTCGGAATGGCTAAATCTACGTTAGGCGATATTTGGAAGAGTAAAGAAAAACATCATCCAGCTCACTTGATACCGGTTAAAAACAGGATGATTCCCTAGCTCAGAATGAAATAACATCCTATTATAAGCCTTGCCTTGATATGAAAAAAGGGGAGGGAAAGACCTCATAAATATCATGTAGTTTGTATATGTACACATGTACATGTACGTTGTACTGTACTGTTCATGTATTTCTAAGTGACGGGCATTTTGTACTTACGGGCGCCCATCGGTCCCATTCTGCCTGGATAAAGGAGGTTTGACTTTCTTTGACATTTCTTTCCGATGAGGCCTTTAACGGAGCAGAGAAGCAGCAGCCTCACAGAGATAAATATGGCTGTCTCGTCAGCGACTTTCTCTCCATTGTATTCCAGATTCCTGTGTCCGAGCCAGAGGTTTTGATGTACTTCTCTTTCACACGCCCCGTGTCTTTCTTTCCCCCTTTTTCATATAGTGAGTTACTTTCTTGTTGCTGCCCAGATCACAATTCCTCCATTAGCAGATAGCACGCAACGGCCAAACAGGGCTGTTTTAGTGGGCAGCCAGGCGACATACCGGGACAATTTATTTCCTCCTTCAGCCAAATTGTTTTTGAATAATAAGTGAGCATTCAGTAACTTAAAAATGGCAACAATAAGTGAAGGATTAATCATTTACTGATCACAGATTGCAGGCAACCCTTTCACATTGCAGGGGTCAGGAATGCAGGTGCCCCGCAATCAAGATAAACCGAAAGTTTTTAGTCCTTGGCAAGCAAAGTGAAGTGAAAAGATATGAAAAATGTGAGATACAGAGATCAATGCGAGATGTCACATGAGAGGATTGATGTCCTCCAAACCAGTACTGTACATATACAGCACTGGAAAAAATGAAGAGCCCACTCTATAATTTTTTTAATTCTGCATTGTTGAATCCTGCTTTAATCTTGGTTCTGCTGGTCAATGGCTACATTGTGAGGCAGGCTGCTTCCAGGCACAAAGTTTCTAAGGCAGCAGTACACAACAAGGTAAAGCAGGAGACACTGGCAATAACTGAAAACTAGCCAGCTAGAGGGCAGAAGCAACTTTCTAATGCCAGAGATGACAGTTGACTTATCCGACAGTGCCTCATAAATTGGAGAATGACCTCAAGTGACCTTTAAAAGGAATGGGAAACATTAAGTGTGCATGGTGAAGTGCACTGCTAGGACAGTTCGTATCGTGCTCCTAGAAGCAAGACTGAACACACAATTTTGCGCTGGTCTGTTGTGTTATATAGATTAATAAGTTACTAACTTTTTGTGTGTTGACTACTGGCCTTCGCGTGTTGACTTTTTGCCAAACTCCCAAAAAAATCTGATTTGATTTCTTATCCCAAGCCTGCGATATCTCGAAACTGCAATGGGGAAACTCAAAATGCAATGTTATCAGTGATCAACATTCAAAATCATTTTGCTGATTGGCCAAGTGTTCAATTTCTTACGTGTTCATCCCCAACAAACAAACAACAAACAGCATACAATTAATGAATGCTAAATAGGCCACGAACAATAAGACATTTATTCACTGTTTTCATGTACCTCTGTAGCACACTGGGGATATTGCCCTTTCTCAGTTGCATGCTTTAGGATTCAAACATTAATCATGTATTGTAATGAGAGATTGATTGGTCATTTGTCAAAGTAAGTGATGGTGCAGCGGGGAAAAATTATGCCGTAATTCATGATAAATCCAAAGATCTTCAAGCTTGAAGGGCATGACCTCTGAATAAATCCCACTAGTAAAAACATCAAAAAAAAGAGATGGTCGTCTGTGTCATTCATTATAGATTACAGGTTAGGGAAGTCTTCCTAAGGCATAAAGCCTATTAATTTTAATAGTATTTCACATGATGACCAAAGATAAGATATTCAGAAATGCACACAGCACAAAAAAGGTCAGACTGACTTAATTCGATTCCGCTGCAGGGATTTTATTGCCCTGATGTTTATTTGTTATGCGCAGAACAAAAACAAAAAAATTGTATTATTGGAATGTTGCTAGCGCTGCTTTTCTTAGCTGGTGCCCTGTAACAGCACATTATTATGAGGCAAAACACAGTAAATGTTCCAATAACTTCCACTTCCTGCTCAGTCTATGAGCTTCTAATTAATCGCAGAGTTAACTCGACTCTTCACCTTGTTCACAGACATTAGGAGGAAGTGGTGGTGGGGGGGGGGGTCCTTCATTCTATTGGCGCCAGAAGAATAAGTCAAAAAAGAATGACTCAGTTCAGTCTAGTTGTTATTCGAAGTGTGTTCAATTTCTAGATGAATCGAGCATAGCTAGGGGCATATTGTCGTGCAAGCTTAAATAGCCAAACACATTTTCAGCACTTCAGAGAGCATTCAGGAGAGGAAACAGAAATGCATTAAGTCAGGGTTTCTCAAACGTGTTGGACCAAGTAGCACTTTGTTTCAAGGTAGCCAATGGTGCAAAACAATTATCATAACCTGAATGCACGTGCGTGTGCACTCACACACATACACACAAACACAGACACACACACACACACACACAAATTGGCACCTTTTCAGTGAGGGGATCAGCCAGCTTGGCATGGCAAAGCTTTGAAATGTCAGTGGTGAGTGCAACGCGCTTTAAGCGTGGCTCTGGCCCAGCATTGTCGCTACTGCAGGTATCCGAAGGATAATCCTTCTCTGCCAAAGTGACTCCGCTCCGGTTGAGCTGCTGTCTCCTATCAGCCGTGACAAAATACCTGTCATTTCTGTTCAGTTGGCAAGTGTGGAGCTAATCTGTGTCTGTGGACGATCAAGATAAAAAAAAAAGCTTTAGAACTGCCACGTGCAGCTTTGTTAACCCCACAAATGTGTCATTACTGAAAACATGAAAAACATCCTCATCAACTGAAAAATGATTAAGTATATGTATTTTTACAGCCTGTTTTATTACTTTACGTTGTGGATCCACTATGTAACTGTGGAGCATGTTTCTGTGGAGGTCTTCAAATAAGAAACGGGAACATTGTCACTATCAATGTAACAAAGTTTCTAAAAGTTTCACAATGGTGCACATACTTTTTCAAAGATGTTCTGGAACATACAACATGTATAACTACAGACCTTTGCACAAAAAAGGAATATAATAATACAACAAGCCTTATACTAAGGTGTTTTTTTAATTTTCCTTTTAACATTAATGGTAACACTTTATTTGAAGCTGTCATCAAAAAGTTAAAGGTATATGTGGCATTATAAACATTCATAATGCAACATAATGATCAGTATAGGAATTAATAAAGCATTGCAGCATCTTCTATTGATTGTGATGATTATAATACTTCATAGGCTCCAATAATGCATTATGACAGTATCTGTAGTACGGTGTGATGGCTGAGGCCACACAGGGTAATGTTTCTGCATTACACCCTCTTTCATGTCATTAGATTATTGTTTGCACTGCATATTTAGGTAAATCATCGGGCAGTTTTGGTTTTTTTAAGAGTTATGTATCTTTAAATTCTTGGTGATGGAATGCACATGTACTGACAGTATGAAGGTATTTCTTTTTATCAAGTTACCAAGTGGTTGTGGAGGTCCTGTCCTACGACAAATAAGGGCATGGCTGAAAGCTGAGGGGTCACATCAAAAACAAAGTACAATTGAGAAAGCAGGATAAGACCCTCCCTGGAGCGACTGGAGTTAAAGGCCTTGCTCAGGGGCCCAAAGGTGACATCATTCTGCTGACTTAGGGTTTAAACCAACAACCTTCCAATCATCAGTCCTGCCTCATCTATTAGGAACTGTATGAGAGGAACAAGAGAACACCCTCTAGCATCACTTTTTACTTTTTCCAGCAGGGTACACTAATATTCTGAGGAGCTCTCATCTCCAGTGCACGGCTCACCTGCCTCAGCTTACATCTTGTGGAAAAGAATCTCTCTTCCACAGGCATTTTGACAGGTTAGCAATTTCTGTGCGAATGGCTCAGCTGCCAGCCTTTAGCCTGAAACATTGTGGTGGAACAGCTTGCATGCGGAGGCCTCCGCAGTGTTTGATAAACTATAAATCAAAGGTGAGTATTCTCGCTGGAGAAGGGGAATCATTTTGTCATTTTGGGGCAAGCGAAGGAATAACAACAGTTCCAGTTATTTTTATAACGGTTTATATAACAGTTTAATTATTCATTTAATCGTTACTTTTCCTTTACATTTAATTTTTTAAAGGACTGCTGTTTATCAATAAATGTCTATCAACATTGTGGAAGTCATCACACATTTAAAAATATTCTCACGAAGCTCTGCATTTTTCATGAACCCTGCCAACCTGCACTGAAAATCGATAAATCCCATTTTCTCAAATGCAACTTATGCAATATGAATACCAACAACTGCTTAGCGACCAAGAGCATATCTACTGAAGGGCTGAAACATTAAATCCTAACGTCAGCTCGAAAAAATTCAAGTCTTCTTTGTTCTAAATTGGGTTTCGGTAACAAAAAGACCAGGGGTAAATCTCCCAAAGCCTTCTTAATGCTACGCCATTCGTAAGTTCTATTTTTGAACAGAACTTATGAACAGCTTAGCATTAAGAAGACTTCAGGAAACTCAGCCCTGTTTGAAAGAAAATCCAGAGTTGTACAAATCAAACAAACCCTACATAAGCTGATTATTCACATGTAGCAAAACCATAATATAAGCTTTCACACACACAAGCTTTTACATACAACACAACGAGTTAATGCGGATTGCACCAAAGCGAGCCTTTCTCGGGGTTTCCCAAACCCAGTTCTCAGAGACTGCCAGAGAGTCCATGTTTTTCCTTCCTCCCTGGCCCCAGCACACCTATGCCAGGTATTCAGTGATCTTGATTGGCTTGGAGCCTGGACAGAGCACAAATATGGACTGTCAGGAGGTCCCCGAGGACTGGGCTGAGGAGCTCAGTCTCGGGGTATTTAGACTGACACCTTGCTGTCTTTCTGGCCTCGCCATTCATGAGAGTTGTTCCTCAGTGACTGGGACCACAATTAAATAATCATGGCAGCAGTTTTTCACTGAATATGCATATGCACATGACAACGGTTGCTATCAGATCTCTGCAAATCTGGGAAAAAAAGTCTGACAAATGGTGCCTGACATTTAAAAGCTTGAAAAGGAATTTGGGCGGCTGGTGTTCAGTCAAGGATTTGACAGCTTCTCTTGAGTCACACAAATGCCCACAAGTTTAACACATGGAGGGGCAAGAAAACAGAGGAGAAAAAAAATAATTTCTTCAGAAGGAGAATTGGCCATAATAGACTTCCGACTACTGCTGTAGTCACTAGGCAAGTGCTCCTTTGAGTGTCCTTGCAGTTTAAAAGCTTTCTCACCTGAATTATCAGCAAATACACAGGTGGCATTCAACGTTGACACACTTGTCAGAGACATGACGCAAGACAAAGTACGAGGTTCTGCTAGTCAAGACAAATAAAGAAAACTATTCATTAGCTTCAAAGCAGCAAAAGTTTGAAGCTAACAAAACAACAGGTATACATTCCAAAAATATTTCATTAATAAAAATATTAGTGGCAGCTGATCTCCAAGCTCATTGTGCCAGTCAATTAAAGTCAACAGAATATAATCTTTCTGCGGATGAACCTGACAAAACTGCTGAGGGAACTTCAGAACAAATGAAGGGTTTCTGTAGACTGTAGATTGGTGCAGACCACATCAATATAAGTGGAAAACTTCACAGCCAGCATTAAGAGTACGGCCAGTAGCTCCCCGAAAGCCAGTGACTCTGGAAAAGAATCTCACCACCTACACTAAGTATGAAATATGTAGGTGTGCTGTTACCTTGAACCTTTTTAATCTGAGTTTTCTCACACTGTTGGTGTTTAAGACACTAGGAGAGCATAACGCAATAAGTATCTGCTGATGGTTTTGCTTTGTTAGTGAAGGAAAAATGAAAAAAAAAACTGCATTCAGGAGAAGTAATCTTCTAGATTGACCTACATCTAATCATCTCCCTGTGAGACTAACAAGACCCAAGCATGTGCTTGACTGGACATTGCTGTAATAGACTGTAATAGAGCTGGACCCAGGAAGACAGCCATGTTTTCCTGCCAGCAAGCCCCTACTTGGCCTCATTTCAGTGTTTTTTAGTCTGTGTCTCAAACTCCCTGCAATGTTTTATTTTGGTACTATGCAAGGAAGGGGATGTGTAAAGCTCACAGTAAATAGGTTCATCATGCTCTCTGGGTTTCAAATACATAGACAGCTCACAGTAATCCCATTCTCTGGGATTCAAAAACATAGACAGGTCAGAGTAATCCAATTCTCTGGGATTCAAATACATAGACAGGTCACAGTAATCCCATTCTCTGGGATTCAAATAAATAGACAGCTGACGGTAATCCCATTTTCTGGGATTCAGACACATACACAGTTCACAGTAATCCCATTTTCAGGGATTCAAACACATAGACCACTTACAGTAATCTTGTTCTATGGGATTCAAACACATAGACCGCTCACAGTAATCTCATTCTCTGACATTCAAACACATAGACAGCACACAGTAATCTCATTCTCTGGCATTCAGATACATAGATAGCTCACAGTAATCGCATTCTCTGAGATTCAAACACAGCCAGCTCACAGTAATCTCATTCTCTGGAATTCAAACACATAGGCAGCATGCAGTGATCCCATTCTCTGGGATTCAAACATATAGACAGTTCACAGTAATCCCATTCTTTGGGATTCAAACATATAGACAGGTCCCAGTAATCCAATTCTCTGGGAATTTCAAATACATAGACAGCTCACGGTAATCCCATTCCCTAGGATTCAAACACATAGATAGCTCACAGTAATCCCATTCTCTGGAATTCAAAGCTTTGTTTCTGCTATTGCTAATTTTAAAAGTTTCTACCCTATCTTAAAAAAGGTACAGAAGGTACATTTACTTATAGGTAGGGTACAATTAGCAGACTCTTGAGAGTACAGCCCCAGTAACAAGTAATTGTACCCTCAAAGGTACAAAATGTTTTTTTTTTCTTTTTACTGACAGTGTATAGTGCTTCAGTCAACGTCAAACCTCACCTTCTGAGTGTGAGTGACAGGAATCATGGAGAAAACTATTTGAAGAACTACTAGGTATCTAGAGTGATGGGAAAGTTAGTGCTACACAAGACTGGATATTGTGATGGTCCAAAAAGGCCTACTGAGTCCGTACTGAGGAATACTTTCAGATATCATCATATAGGTAAAACTATAGCATATAGTGAAATAATTTCTGTCAGTTTAAAAATAATGAACTGGACTTAACAGACTGACAGCTAAAGGAAAAAAGAATAGCCTATCACATTAATGTTAGTGGTGATTAAGAAAATGTATCAACCGACAGCCCCATAGCAACCGATTAATTATTCATTAAAGACACAAATCCATTAAACATAGCTTTGAAGGGTTATATGACTAGGGCGATGAATTAGTGCAATCATTCTTCTTCAGTGACTAAATATTGCATCATAAACACATCTCCCTTCTGTTTTGTAGAAAAATAGTAAGGCAGATGTTTTATAATAATATTTTATCATTTAAATTGAAATAAATGACATAGAAATGGTTCTTGCAATTATTTTCAATCAGTGCTACAAAGAAGTCATTTTTATAGTTTAGTGTAGCATATTATTTGATAGTCTGGCTATCTCCTTAATTATAAGGTTGGGGAAAATGTTCAAAAATTGATTTCCAAATGTTTTCCTAGCGAAAACAGAAATCCTATTTTCAGATGTGGGATGAGATTCAACAGCGATAAAATTATATCATTTCCATCTGGGTACGGAAAACCTCTATCTGACTCAGCACTGAACATCTATTGTCAAACTTCACAAGCATTAAATAGGCTGCATAAACCCTAATATGTCACATATGGTTTGCCATTCTATTTGTCGAAATCAGCAGCCGACTGAGGGAGTGTTTTGATGACAAAACTAAACTTGCTTTTCTTATGCTCTTTCTGCGTTTAAAACAGGATACTTAAACTGAACGTCATACTATTGTCCAAAATGCCGTTCCACAGCTCTGGTACATCAGCAGAATGCATCATGATATCCTGGACATGGTCGCATTTCGGTGACAGTCAGCGTGGTGGCTCACTGGGTTGGACTGTGGCCTCCCACCTCCAGCTTCTGATTGCTGTCCCAGTGCTGTGTGTGTTACCGTGGTAACGCTGAAGCTCTCCCCAGGGCCTCGCAACTGCCCTCAGACTGAAAGTGTATGCCCTGAGCTGTGCTGTCATCCTCTGTACAGAATGCCCTGTGCATCCCTGGATCGGCTCCAGTCTATTTAATGAAGGGATTTGATTTTTGGTGTTATAAATAAGGAAAACATATTGGTCCTTTTTTTTCCTCAAAATTGCTTTTCCATTTAGTACTACATGGTTTCTTTTTATGTAACAGGCAAAATAAACCAACAGCACCTACTGCACATCCTGGCACTCACAGATTGCTGGAGTTCCCCGTGGTGACGTCTGCCACTGTTATTATTTATTATATGCCGTGGCTTGGGAAACGGGCAGAACTTACAGAAGCCCACGCATCAGGTCCCAGCACTGCCCAAGCACACCACTGCAGAGCTGCGCAAGACTAATTCGTAAGTATACCCAGAGACAAAGAAGCAAGAGTCAGTCCTACAGGTGGAGGCCCCAATGCCAAGCATGCGGGGGGAGCTGGCATTCAAAAACGTCCGCTGCCTTCCAAGCGGACAGAGAAGTCAAGAAGTATCGTGAACCCCATTTATGCCTTTAAAACTCAACAATTTATGTACAGTACTAGTGTTTCTATAAAAAAGTATGATAAACCACAACAGATATTAGCCATCAGACAGGTATTTAAAACAAAAATCAGTGAGCAATTAGGCTAAATGAGGATCAAATACATTGTAGTGTGAAAGAATCGAATTGAATGAATTGCTCCTAAGCTGAACCATCACTTTTGGGGCTAGGCAGGCGAGGACCAAGCGGACGAAGTGTACAATGGAAAGATCTACCCCAGCCAGGCCTGGGGCTCTATTGGTCAACTGACTTCACTACTGCAGCTGCAGTGACATCAAGTGGCTAAGAATGCAACATATTATTAATAAAAATAAGAAAACGCTGGGAGTCACTGTCTCAGCATCGAATGCCCCAGCTCAGTCTCCAGACTATTCTGGGTAAGCACTGAAAGCTTTTGGCATATTGGCTTGGGCCACATTCGCATAATTATTTTGAAGGTTCCTTGATTTTTAATCAACTGTTTTGTTTCTTGTACGTCTCAGAATTCTACCTTGCAATTTTGCAAGATTTTTGTTGTTGACTCAGAACACATCGATGTAAATAATTAATAATAATAAAAGTTCAAATTCAAGCAGTTTTGTAACCGCATTACAAAAAGATCTGTAATAATCTGTTTCACCAGGTCAGTTTTTAGAAAAAAAAGAAATATGACCGTGATTCCAGTACAATTATAGTGCTAATACCTCCTTGCCCCATAGTCTTTCTCTAATGGTGCAATAATCAATTGTCACATTGTGTTGCTGTGTGGTTAACGGTCTCTAACCCCATTAACACCCAATGTACAATGTGCAGTGGTGTTGATGCTGCACTACACCAAAACCCCCTACCACCCCCCCCCCCCCCCCCCCCCCCAGCGCCTTTTGCAGCCACCTGGAGGCCGCTGTTGTCTAGGAGATGGTTGTGAAATTCACGATGGGCTGAGGCAGCCACCTTCCCCATAGTGCAATGTGAGGCACGCGGTGCTTCATAAGTTCTTTCACACTGAAGAACAGGGGCCTGTATTATGAAGGGGGATTACTGGCTCATGGGGGCAACTTGTCGGATTTAAGGTACCACAGTTTAGATGGACTTCATATTCGTTCACTTACATTTTGCCCAAACAACCCTAAATCCAACAACTTACCCTGATAAGCCAGTAACCCCGCTTCGTAGTCGAGGCCACAGGTGTTTTGCACACAGCGCACACAGATCTTTTTCCAGTTTGAAGGGGGAAAAGAAGTAGTTCCATCCATCTTAAAGTACTAAAGAAACAGGAAATTGTCTTTGCACATTTTAAAAAAGCATATTACTCTTTCAAATGGCGAGAGTTACATTTAACCCAAAGTTACATTTAAACTATGCAATTACATGTAAAGGTTGAGCCCTGAATGAGAACATTTTATTTATTTAGTAGTCTAAACTAGTACTAAGCTCATTAGTTTACTAGTCTATAAACAATCCTTGGCTTTATTCACCAATATAAAGAAAATTACACCATATGATTCCTTACATATATGTAACAGCCTAATTTATTTTTCTCCACAATTGAGAGATTTTTCTGGAACAATCATTTGAAATTGTGAAACGGAAAGATGTTTTTTTATATCAGCTTACCTGCTAGGAAATGTTTTTCCGTCCTCCATTTAATTCTGTCATGCAATGCTGTTCACAATCAACACACTGAACGAACTACACAGGTCAGGTCAGGTTGGCGAGCAAGCGTTGATGCTGCATGCTGCCACACCCACAACATGGTCAAACGCCTTGGGGCCTTGGGATCCTGGCTGTTGACCCCCAGGCAGACACAAGGCCCAGTCCCACCCTCTGGAAATGGCCATCCATCTGCCTGCAGCCAGGCATTATGTGGGCATCCCCTAGGTCTGGTCCAGCCACGTGGGTCCTCAGCAGTGAGGATCCTGTGAGGGGGATCACCCTCAGGGAAACACACCACATGGCCGTATTGCCATACCTGATGTTCGCTCACAATGCAGGTAATGTGTCTCATTCAGGACTCCCAGAGCAACCGCTCATTCCACACAAAGTAATAACACAGTTATTACTGAATATATCTCATAACTGCAATATCAACGCTACACGCAGGGGGTGCATTTTATGGCAGCTTACTTGCATCACTCTTATGAAACTTGCTCAGGAACTGTGTGATTGGTACCTTTCAGAGTTTGCTCTGTTGATTGATGTTGGTCCACTGTGTGCATATATGAAGAACATTTTCTGAGAGGATCAGCTGACAGAAAGATGCAGGGGGCGGACTGCATTTTATGCATAAGGGTATGCACCACTTTCAAAACTGGCTGCAGTGAAATTGAATCTATGCTTGCTCAAATAATACACACAGTGGACCAAATATTTTCTAAGTATTTACAGTATGACATGATAACCTGGGAGAAAGATGCAGAGGGGATGCATTTTGCAACATCATATCTGCCAGGAAATGCACCCCCCATTAAATCTGACTCTGTTGATGCTGCAAAAATGAAATTTGCTCAGGTAGTATATTTTGGCCCATAGTGTGTACTTTTAAAATCATTTTATGATTGAATCATCTAATTCAGTCACCTTTCACAATTAACTATAGGGGGGTCTGACTGCCCAGGTCATACCGTAGCTCCATCCTTGATGCCAGCCTACCTGCTAGGAAATACATTTCCCTTCTCTCATTTACTGCTCTTGGTCTCAACCAGGGACTTTACTAACTATTGGCCACTTTTGTCTGTAGCTTTCACACTGCACAACAAGAACTTTGGGGATTCAGGAACCTTTATACTAAATAACCATGTTATCGTTTGTAGGTTAAAATTCACATATAATTTCATACACTCTACAATCTACACCACCACCCCAAAACAATGGAGGATGAACATATAGATTTGTTATTTGTTACTTATTGGAGAGATCGATACTGGTCAAAATACAACAGTTTTTATATTGTAGCACTAAAGGCACCAGCCAGGCAGCACAGCATGATGGTCCAGTGCCAGTTCTGCTAATAATGTAAATAGTTCCCTGTGTTTGTGAAGTTTTTAGGTGTCATTGTACTATATGTAATGTCATGTCTAGCATCAGAAGTGTTATTAAACCTATTTCACGGGCCTTTAGCCTTCTTATTAAATCTGGCCAGCAGCTTGATCTTTCATCTTCCACAGCATTAAAAAATGATGGAACGTTTTTCCAATAATAAGTGTTAAGATACCCCACTGGCACAGGCAATGATAGAAAGAAGTATGATGGTTATCAATGTCATTTTCTGTTGCAGGAATATGAAAACGCAATCAAAAATGTATTAATTGATTCATTAAATGTAACTGAGGTATAAGAATATTTTTATCTGCTCAAATCTCTTTTCCACGTCACTTTCCATATAACTTCCAAGTTAACACTGGTGATTATAGTCAACCAATTAGCAGCCTATGGCTGTAAGCTCCTCCCCAGTAGATAGTGTTTGAACAAAATGTATCTAGTCGCTGTGTATGCAGGTTTTCACTGCAACTTCCTAATTAGATTATTAATTAGAGGACTGATTGGCTGAAAGAGTCCTGACCCCTGGGTTTGAACAGCTGACCTAAAGGTTACCCCAAAAATCTGCATACACACCGGCCCTTTGTGGATAAGATTGGCTACCTTTGCTGTAAAACATGCTTGGACCAATTGAACTTCCAGACACCCCCCTGCTGCATCTTCACCGAATCTCCAATATTTTCTTCCACCAGCATCCCCCTCTATAAGTTATCCAGGTAATGAGCCATAAGGACTGAAGGGATCTATTATGAACCTTCTCCTAAGTAAGAGGGAGGCTATGAAGAGCTTGTCTACTTTCCTGACTTTGTGTTTGCATTCGGACACCACTGCTCAGACTCCCTGAAAACTATTCATGCAAACATTGGGCCTCATTCACCAACCATTCCTATGAACAATTTTGATCTTAACCCCCACGTACGCAATTTTTTACGTTGATTCTGACATTCACCAATGTTTTCTTATCTGAATTTATTCTTACCTAAGAACAGAACCTACGCACAATCAAGACCATTCATACACACATTCGAGTAATTATATTTTGTTCAAAATAATCTCTTATGGCAGTTTGAGTATAGATTATTATATTGTACATGTAGTAATCCAACTTTACCTCAGCAGATGCACATGCTTTAAATTACAAAGATGTGGGATTCACCATTCTTAAGAACAAAGGTGCAAACAATTATGCTACTGAAGAACACGTCATGAATTCAACATAGGTTGTTCTTAACAAATTTCGTAGGAACAAATTTAAGAGATTTCTTAAGAAAATATTGGTGAATGAGGCCCATTGAGCTAAAACACACAAATCGGACAGCCTAGTCGTCTCATGAGTATGCTGGATAATGACTATGGAACACCCCTGACTTTTCACAAAAAAAGTCTCCTAGATCAGTCTGGCTTCATAACTTTGGACACTCGACCGTGTTTGCCCTCCTCACTGTTGTGGAGACTCTGAGAGCTAAAATAGCTAAAGATTTGTTCTGATCCTACTAGACCTCTCTGCAGCTTTAGGCACAGCTAATCACCAAATCACCTTGGCCACCCACTTTAAAATTGACATCACATGGGCTGCTTTCCGCTGCTTTGACTGATACCTCTCAGACTGATCATTCCAGGAGGCTTGGGGTGCAGCGGTGTCCAAATCACATCAGGCACAAACTGGCGTCCCCCAAGGCTCTGTCCTTAGTCCTCTCCTTTTCTCTCTTTATATTACCTCTCTAGGTCAGATCATCCAGTCACATAGCTTCTCCTACCATTACTACGCCAAGGACATCCAGCTCTAACTGACCTTCTCCCCTGATGACATCACGCTCTCTACTTAGATCCCTGCATGCCTGAAGGACATCGCAGTCTGGATGAGGGACCATCACCTGATTCACCTCCAGCTTAATCACTCCAAGACTGATCTTCTTCCCTGCCAGTTTGGATCAAAGCTGTCTCCATCAAGGTCTGCCAGCAGTCTAGGGGTAATGGTAGACAGCCAGTTGTCCTTTGCTGAGCAAATACCAGTGCTCTTCCAGTCTTATAGATTTACCCTGTATAGCATCAGGAAGATCAGGTCTTTTTTTACCTCAGTATGTAGTTAAGCTTTTAGCCCAGGTACTTATTACCTCACAACTAGACAAGTACAATTCTCTACTAGCAGGTCAAACAGCTTGTGCTATCAGGCATCTCCAGATGATTCAAAACATGGGTTGTATGATATTCATTCAGCATTGGTAGCATCTATAGTATTGCTCAGGCCAGAAAGCATCAGAGATGTTTAATATTACTAATGTATTATTTTCTGTATTGACTACAACAGTTATATAACACCACTGTATGATTGCATGTATTTTGTCTATATTCCAAGGCAGACTATTTTTGATCTTCAATGACCACAGACTTGCAGGTAGTAAAGAAAGCATTTTAATTGACACCTGAACAATGTTCAGGGCCTGTCAAATCATTAGCAACCACAAGTGGCTGCTTAGTGCAGCAACTTCTTATAAGGTGCTGACCTAACAAACTCCTGGCTTCTTCAAGCTGAAGGTCAAGGGGACTATCAGGAAGACACAGCAATACTCCAGTCAGAAGAAAATTTGCCTGCTTACCATGCACAAGGTGTGAAAACAAACAACAGAGTAATTCAATTCATTTCCACAATAATCAGTCTCCAAAGTAACCTGCAGGGGCCTTGGCCAGTGGCCCCCGGACTGGTTGGCTTTCTGTCCCTAAGTGACACAGTTTGTTCCCATTGGAACCATCCAGAATGTAAATAAAATCACCAATCAACAGAATTGGAATGATTTCCAAGTATCAGAGGGAGTACAAGTCATGGGCACAATGGCCAGTGGTACCAGTTCAAGTCAATGACATATAAGGATGTATCACATAAAACTTATAGGAAGTGAATAGGTGGAAAGGGGGGTAATGTTAGATTGATGGATGTTCTGATTTTGTAAAGGGTCAATAGCAGGTCCAGGTCCACTGGATTATGAATGGTTTCTGGGGTTGGTGTGTGGCTCTGCAGGTTAGAACACTGTGATCAAAAGATTGCTGATTTGAATCCTGTGGTGGATCCTTGAGCAAGACCCTCCAGTAGCTGGCTGCCTCTGCTCTCCCACTAATGTATATCACTTTGGATAAAAACATTTGCTCAGTAAACATAAATGAGTACAAGGAAATCCACAGAAAAGGTTTCTCCGGGTGCTTGATCCTGGAACTGCTGTGCAATGATAACCTGTCATAATCCTACATACCAACAGAAATGTTCTCAGTGAAAATTGAATTGAACCTCCATCTTCATTCCTTCCTTGTATGTATACAAGGATAATGTATATATCCAAAGCAACTTATTAATTTATAGAGCTTCATATGGGACTTTATTAGTGTGCTGTGCTATTATGGAACTCAAGACATAGATGCTATCAGTGTCCAGATTCAAATGTGGGTGACAAACTGCACTGTGACCAGGATATGCTATTTTAGTTTTATAGACTATATGTCAGGCAAACTTTCACAGAGGAAATTTCTATGCAAGGTACGTTAGTAAAAGTTGAATTCCAGTGTCAGCATAAATATCGATGCAAGCGTTTATGCGGTTCCAGTATTGTTTTCATGATCCACTCAGACGTATACATGGTGTACACCATGGCTGGCCAATACGTCGATCGCGATCTACCGGTCGACCGCAAAAGTAGTCTGGGTAAATCGTATGGCATTAAAAAAATAGAGGATGAAGCGTTCGACCGCACCAGCTGCTGCAAATCTCTAGCAAGCTACTGACTCGCCTAGTTAGCCTCCAATTTATTTCTACTACACATACGAAAGGGTATGAAAATAAATGGGGAAGCTAGACCAAGTAAGAAGCCAAAAACCTTCCATATGGAATAGGAGGAGGACTGTTTTTTTCCACCATGTCATATTCGAAGTGCGTTTGCCGCATCTGTCAGTCTACCATTGCTATTCCAAAGAATTAAGGGAAACGTGGAGCGGCATTTTTGGAGAGTTCATAAAAACTATGACATTAACTTCCCCCTGAAAAGTGAGCTGAGAAAGAGAAAGGTGATTCCAGAAATCATTATCTGCGGGTGTGGTACCTTCAGATTGGAAGCATGCTAATATAACACCCATATTCAAAAAAG